>CM074959.1:12751537-12766993 GCA_037577455.1 Pangasius macronema | reverse complement strand
GTGTATCTATAAAATCTCAAAGGTTGTACTAACAAAAATAAAAGGGTGCTTTCTGTTCACTGTTTTAACTAGAATTGTAGTTTATAATCATTTTATTTAACTTAATTTAAAGTGAGTTTTTTTTTCCAAGATGATTTTAACACAGCAAAATGCAAAGATAAAAAAGGCTACATCAAGAGACCCATGAATGCCTTCCTGGTTTGGGCGAGGATACACCGGCCTATCTTGTCCAGGGCCAACCCAAGTGCCAGCAACGCAGAGATCAGCATGCAGCTTGGGATCGAGTGGAACAAACTGAGTGAAGAGCAGAAGGTGCCCTACTACGCAGAGTCACGGAGGCTTAAATGGAAACACAGCCAGAAATTTCCTGGTAGCGTGCATATGGTTTTCAGACAAATTGGAAAATATCAAGACAAACAAGTCAACCCTGAGACGTTTTGTTGTTTGTATGCCTCTTGTTGAATTACTCTTGAAACCTTTGTTTCCTATCCTATAGATTGGGTTTATAAGCCATATCCAGGGAAGAGAAAGAAATTCGGCCTAGAAGTGGCACCTCTAGACACTACTTCTAACGCCTCAGCAAACATAGCAGTGGCACTTCCTCAGAGATCTGCGCCTCATGACATCCCTGTAGCATCACCCAGAAACTCCACCTTGCAGGACTCAGCCGTGCAGACCAATCTAATGTTCTCTGGTACAAACTGCTGTCATTCTTATTCCTCTTACACACAGTAATGGCCCTTATTCCTCAAAGTTGAGTATTTTCAAATCTGATTATAAAAAGGCAATTTCCTTATCCATCAATTTCAAAGTCAATATCAATGATTATAGCAAGCATACCAAGTACAGTAGTACGCTGTGCCTAAAAGCTATAATAATAATAAGAAGAAGAAGAAGAATAAATGAATACCCATAATTGCATATGTAATTGATGGATTATGCAACAGTTAATTACGGTCCACTAATTTGGTCAGCCAAGCAGCAATCCAATACTGCAGATATTTAGTATAACAACACTGGTACATTTCTCTGTTTGTATCACTCCACTTGTCTGGTTTTGTTATACACTCCCATTCTAGCAATAGTTCATTACACTGATACCGTTACTACACTTACTACGGGCTGTCAGTCAGTCTACAGGTTGGCATGGCAACACACACAGCTCTATCCAGCCATGGCTTCTTTGGGAACTATTTTCATTGTCAGAGCAAAAATAAACAGAATATTTGCCCATATTGTGTCTGAAATGTCAGTTACACCATATTCATTTCTTGTTTAGAGAGCCGTTGTATAAAAGCAATATCACACTCGCAATCATGCGGTTGTACAGAATAACAGCGTGGCTGTGATTACCGTGCTGATATTCAGGATAACAGCACACTTGCTCATGTGATATTGCTTAATTATGGTGCTTACAATTTAGTTTCCTTTTGCATTTTTTTTTCATTAATTTCATTTTCAGTAACTGGTTTAGCCTGGTTAGCATCCACTGAGGGAAATTTAATTAATAATTGCATTTAACACAATTTTATTTAATAATTTTAACAGATTTAATACTACTGTCCTTTTCAGGGAATTAATAAGGTATATCTCCAATACATAAAATCCAGAACATACAGCTGTCTGTCAAATACAGTAATATGCCCTTGTATACTACCATGTAAAATGCACCCCAAATTCTGCTAAACTCCTTATATCTGATTATTTTTTCTTTAAGGTATGAGGAACATTTAGCTTTAGCGTTTACTCTGTAGGCCAAACTGGCTACCAGTCAAAACTGAACTGCATCATGCTTTTAAATCAAATGGCATGCTTCTATCCTGTTTATCCATGAACACAATCCTGCCTGTCCTATCACAATCACACAGTGTTTTTCACATAGGGAGTGAGCAAAAACCACACATCTGATATGTCTGTATCTTTGTAGGCAGTTTGCAGAGTAGAGCCTCACAGAGGAGACCTGTTCTAGAGCCAAACCACCATATAGTCATGGGCATGCCAAGAGAAGTACCAGTCCGTGGCCTGGTGTCTGGATCTAGCGGCCAGTTCCCTGGCCTTGCCCACTTATACTCACAAGTACCACTGTCTCTTAGAGGCACCCTCTTTGCCCCACCTCCCTTCCCTTTTGTTCCACCATTCTACATGTCTGGGCTGCCATTCTACCAGACCAGGTAAGCTGGAATGGTTTCATGAGTCGTCAGTAATTACAATAATAGCCACCCATTTGCTTTGTAATATGCAGGTAGAATTCTGTTCAATTCTGTTTACAGCAGCTTGCTTTATTCTGACTACACAAGCAGTATGGCTCATCTCACGGACCTGTACGATGACTCTTTCCAGAACTATGGAGCCTTCTCTGCCTTAAACCAGGATTATGCCTTCTGTAAAGAGGCTGGGGCACAAGCTCACAGCCAAGACACCCACAGCAGCACAGAGGTCCTGAATTCTGTACCAGCCCTGGACAAACATGCCTTGGAGAATGTGTTCAACAGCCTTGCTCAGAGGGGCAAGGTTTCAGAAGTGGAAGAGGGTGGTGAAGTTAGAATGCTTAGAGTGCTTTAGTGGGCATGCTGTCATGCACATCTTCAGTTCAGTTCATATTTATTTCTAATAAAACAAGTTTTAATGCTCATTGAAATAAAGATTTTGGAAACCAACAAGGGCTTAATGTGTGATTGTCGAATTCGTAATGATGGAGAACATTTATTCATTTCATTTTCTACCCTGAAATCCCCTTTATTAAATACAGTGATGTAGCATGACGCTGTTCAAACACTCGGACTTTGAGAAACGTGTTGCGTGACTGATGGATCTCCGGACCAATCAGCGTGCGAGATCAGGACCGCCTGCGCAGGGCAGCCAATGATGTGCGAGAAACTCGTCAAAGACGGTTTTGTCGGCAGGAGGTTGCCTGTTTGGATTTTTGGCGTAATGGCGGAGCACATAGAGGGAGAAAGCAGTACGGCTAGCGATAGCAGGTGAGTAATTAACTATGATCCAGAGTATCGACTGTTTCCTTATGTGACGCCCTGCTAGAGAGACGAGCAGACTAACAGTTCAGAAGCGAAGGAACTGTCTTGCAGGTTATCAGCCAGGCTAATGTTATCTTATCTAGCTGCTGTTTCTCAAACCAAGTCAAATAAATCACACTTTTCACTGAGTTTTTATTTGTTTATGTTTTGTGGTGCACTGCAACTGCAACAAATGCCTAAATCGTGGCTGGCCTGAGATATGAATTGGTGCATTAGAGTAGGAATAACTGTGGCACGAAGATGTCGTAACAGCGATGCGTTGTGTTTTCAGTTGCTAACTCTCAGCTAGCTACCAGAAATGTTTGTTCCTGTTGCATATGGAAACTGACGTATAGCTATATAATTCACAGGCAGCCCTTGAAAACTGTTTCATGCACTTATCTTTATTTTGCTTCCTACAATGTAGTTTCATGAAGTTGGCGAAACGGCTTACTCTGCTAGCTGTCCAGGTTATCGCTAACGCTATCCTTAACTTGTACCTAGCAAACGGCTTGCCAATCAACGTCACGTCGCGCTGCATTATGGGATCATTCCGCCATTTTTGAAGGTTTAGTGCTTTGTTCACACAGCAGGAGCTGAATCATATGGCTGTTTTATTGTTTTCTTATTTTATTATTGTGTGTGAAACTCGGTAGAGAATGCTCTTCAATAAGTACCAAACCCATTTAGAGATCTGTAAGCAGTATGGCTGCCGGTCCTTGTGGGGCAGAACTCAATTCACACAAACAGCTGCACTTCATGATTGAGGGTATGGATTCGCACAAACAAACTGAGAGCAGCGTTTAGCAGACAATTCTGAGGACCTTTGCAAAGTTAGGCCTGTGGATTTCTAATGACAATTGGGTCACTTAGAAGGGGGGGAAAAAAACATGGCCGCCACCAGCCAATCAGCTTTCAGCAGACATTTAACAAACCCTGCGTCTCAGTATGCCTACTTATGCTATGCACTAAAAGTATGCCCTCTCTTTGTGAAGAAAAAGTACATACTTTTCAGTGTGTAGCAAAAGAGTATGCAAGTACTGGGACATACTAACACATCATGTAAAGGAAGAGAATGTTGTTGCCTGGTAGAGAACACTGTCACCGTAAACAAACTCTTCGCTGCATTTCAGCTTCTCTTCATTCATTATTCCTTATATAATTTATTGTACCAGTCCTTTGATTTATTTTTCCACATTTCTGTTACACGCTCTAAAATGTGTCCTTGAATGCATTGAACCAAACTGTCACAAAACTTCTCATCCATTGCACAAGGCATTGTGGGCAATATGAGCTGAAAAAGTGTCTACGGATCAACACTTCAAAAAATCTTCTGGAAATAGTAGACCGTCCGGGTACATTTGGGATACTCGTTTCAACATACTATGATTTGGGACACATTAATACTAATCCTGGATACTGTTTATGACGGATAGTAGGCGAGTTGAGATGCAGAGAGAGAGTTAACGCTGAGCTAACCTACCAAAACTTGAACAGTATTGTTTCATTTGAGGCGAGATTGTAATCAACCTGTAAAAGCCAAAGAAAACGCCTCCTCAGTATGAAATTCCTACTTGTTAGCTTGAAGCAGTCTTCTCAGCTGCAAGTTCCTTTCCAGTTTGAGTGACAAGTGACTTGTACTGCATATGCATGTATTTGTTATAGATCAATCAACATACAGACGTATAGACACACACAAACAAACAACAAAGAAAGTCAATTCTTGGTTAACACAATCCCTGTGTTCGATACGCAGATGTATCAAACCGAGAGCCTCGTATTGTTATACTCCTAATGATGTTAGCATGATATGGCCAGTATTATTTGTGAATGATACCGAGTGTGCTCTCATGAATTAAGTTCACCATGAACTCTTCTTTCAGAATGGCCCTGCAGCAAGCGTTACGTTTTCCTAGCCCGGCGCCCCCTCCCAGCACAGTGATGCGAGGTCCTCCACCACTTCTACGACCGCCACCACCTCCATTTGCCATGATGAGAGGGCCTCCACCACCCCCCAGACCTCCTTTTGGACGTCCGCCTTTTGATCCAAGTATGTCAGCGATTCCCCCACCTGGTGCCATGCCCCCACCAATTGCGCCGCCTCATCTACAGGTACATTTGCTTTGAACATCGCCAATGCAATACACTTTCACAAACCATTGATGTGTTTACTAATGCTTATTCCAAAATACTCTTATGTAAGTTGTACAAAGATGTAACTGGTAATGCAACTGTAATGATTTGGTGTTGTAAAGCAGGCTCTGTTTGTCTTAAGACAGGTATAAATGTTGTATATTGTATATAATTTATTATTATTATTATTATTATTATTTTTGGATATCCAGAGGCCCCCTTTTCTGCCTCCACCCATGGGGAACATGCCCCCTCCTCCTGGCATGATTTTCCCTCCTGGAATGCACCCGGTACCAGCAGCTGGAGGTGCTGCAGGCACAGCAACTGAGGAGATCTGGGTGGAGAACACTACCCTGGAGGGAAAGGTACTGACACCACTGGATATTGTTCACCTATCTTTTTATTTACTTTAACAAACTCCTGGTTATAACATGGAGGTCATTCCATGATCAGGTTCAGTGTTTGGCTGTTAGGTGTGGGCTGTAATTATTGGCACTAAGTTTTTTTTTTTTTTCAATCAACCGACTGCTCCCCTTAGTCATTGTAAAACCTGCCATGCATATTTTAGACCGCTTACCTTATTTCTTTTTCCCAGGTCTACTACTACAATGCTAGGACCCGTGAGTCAGCCTGGACCAAACCAGAGGGGGTAAAGGTCATTCAGCAGTCAGAGCTTACGTCTATAGTGACTGCCCAAGCAGGAGCAGCAGGATCTACGTCCAGCAGCCCTGCCTCTACTACAGCCAATAGTGCACCTACAGTGACGGCTGTGTCCACCCTGCAGGCTTCCCCCACCCACACCCTCACAGCCAGCCCTGAACGGACCACTAGCCCCACACCCACTGTCACCCAGCCTGTGGCTGGTGAGTACTCAACTCATTTATAGACCATTTAGAGGTAATATAAGATCTGTCGGGGGGGGGGGGGGAATTTTGTTTAGCAATCATATGCAGAAGTGGCAGCATAAACAGTGTGGTGATAATCTGGTGTACCAGTGGCCTAACACCCGCCAGGACAACCTTATTACTGATGAACACATTTTTTACATTTACATTTATGGCATTTGGCAGACGCCCTTATCCAGAGCGACAACACAACTCCACTGTATCACGTGATCAGTTAGTTTACATGCTACCAAAAGTCTCTCTGGATTTGAATAGGAGTAATTCAAATGAGTTAACTTTATAAGAAAAAAAAAACTTTACATTACTCATTCGCTGAAACAGGGGCCCTTCATTATGGCCAGAATTGTAATATTCACATTAAAAATGAATTCTGAAGCACTTTTCAGATGCTCACAGAAAGGTCAATATTGTAGATATAGACTTAACACTTGCTGAAGATTTATAGTAGTTGGCTCTGATGGCACTGATACCTTTATAGACACCAAATAATGTTTCTACTCTTAGTGATAATTTCATATTTAAGAAAATAGTCAGTTTTATTACTTGTGACTAGTATTTTGAAAACTTATAGAAAATTCACTATACTAAATATCTCCATTTCTTTCATTATTTTTGTAGTACTGTATGAACTTGTGTTTATATCAAAATCTAGTGAATATTTGTGATAAACAATAGTGGTTTTAGCCCACACATAGCATAATACAAGAAAATACACCGCCCGGCCAAAAAAAAAGTCACTGTTTAGATTTTAATAGGCAAATACACAAGAGTCTATGAATGGATCATTATTAGAGTGATTATAATGTTTCTAGCATGTTATATGTTTGACAACAGTTCTTTTAAAAGATGAAGCGTGTAGTTCTTTAATAACCATGTAGAAAGACATAGCATGGCTGTGTTCCAGGATGACACTGCCAAGATTCATCAGGGTTAAAATTGTTAAAGAATGGTTCAGAGAGCATAAAGAATCATTTTCACACATGAACTGGCTTCTCTGAGTCCTGACCTTAACCTCAGTGAAAGTCTTGGGATGTGCTGGAGGAATCTTTACAGAGTGCTCACCTCTTTTACTGTCAGTACAAGATCTTGACTGAACATTATAATCACTCTATATTGATGATATATGATCTATTCATAGACTGTTATGTATTTGCCTATTAAAATCTAACAGTGGCCGGGCAGTGTAGATGCATATAGTGTAGAGAATTATTTTAATATAAATGTTCAAAGTAGTTCATGATACCTGTAGTAACATTAATGCTTACCTTGAATCTGAAGCCTTATAACACAAGCAGAAGCATTATCTCCAGTCCATAATGATGCTAGTCTCGCCAGAACCAGGTTCTGTAATAGTCCAGCAAGTTTCAAGCTTCTGTCCACTGTTCTTTTTATGAGCATCTGAAACGTGCTTCAGAATACTTTCTGCAAATATTGACTTTTCAGCCATTTTGAAGGATGCATGTATTTGTTTTTTATTTTATTATTATTACTTTAAATCAGTCCGATACAGCCTTGCTATGAACTGGACTACTGAAAACCTACACTAATTCTGGCAAGAAATATTTGAATACAGCTTTGTAAAGTCATTAAAACCAAAGCCACCAAAAAATTCAGAAAGCTGAAGAAAAAATAGTTTAAAAAAAAATGAACAATTTTCTATGCATCACATTTAAAAAAAAAAAAAAACAAAAAAAAAAAACGATGGCCTGATCACTCCAATATGTTAGATTTGTCATTCATTTGTACCAAACTTTTTGTACTAAAGGTTTGAGCAAATTCTGAGATCATAGTGCAGGCACTTGTGGTAGAGTTGATGTGGAATGACCGCACTACATTTGATTATTTCTGCATGGAGCCTCCTCGTCCATTAATATACACTAGGGTTTTTGTGCAATTTGGGCACCACTGCAAATTAAATATGCAAAGCATTTCAGGTTATAACCAAGATCTAAATATGTTTTTGGGTAGGCAGAACAATATAATGTGTGTAACATGAGGTGCTCTTTCAGTGTAATGTTTTCACTAGTGCAGTGATTTGCTGCAGTAATGTCTTTTTTGTTTACTGTAGCTCCTGCTGTATCTGAGATCCCCCCTGTAGCTTCCACCCCTCCTGCCAGTGTTGGTGTGACTCCAGTTGCTGTGGTCAGTGTTCCAACAGTCACAGCTACAGTTACAGCAGGGCAGACGGTACCTTTACTGCCTCGAAGCCTCCCACCAGGTCTTCCCCATGCTGTGGCCCAGCCTGCTGCTGCAATCCCAGCATTTCCCCCTGTCATGGTGCCTCCATTTAGAGTGCCTTTACCTGGCATGCACATCCCCCTACCAGGTATGGCAAAAATATCACTCACAAAGTATGTGTCTGCTTGTTCAGTAATCATTCTCTAGCATGTTCAGACAGTTACTAGTGTTCTGCTGTGTTCCAGCTGAACATTAATTCATGTAACTGAGCATTAACACTAGATGGCACCAGGGTGCTATTGCCCATATTATGGAATTAGGCCTGTGTGACGCATGTTGTAGAACGATACTTCCTGCAGCACTCCGACACAGAACAGGCATCAGAGATGAGGAAGATGAGGAACTTGTACCTAAAACGGGAGGTTCTTCTGCTTGGATTCCTAGAACTTGAATTTGAATAGTCTGTTTTAATGTTTATTTTTTTTATATTTTGTGTTAAAATTGTCCTCATTTTGACAGTATTTTCTTTCTTATTCTCTTTTGTGAACATTGTTTTGTGAACGAAAACGTGAATTTCACCAATGTTCACAGAATTATCAAAAAGCATGCATGCACGTTATTCTGTACAATTTTATCATCAGTTTTGGGGAAAAAGTAATATCATGATGTGTATCGTTTGAAAATATGACATTATCCATATCATGATAAGATTGTGTCCATCTCGCCCAGCCCTACAAGGAATCGTGGAATAATTACGGTCTTTAGCTGCTTATTATATTCATGTTGATGTATGTGTATTTGGTATATGCTGTAGAACATTAAATCTGATTTTTAGGTATGTTACCGAGCATGGGCCCTCCTTTAGTACCCATGATGCACCCACAGCTGGCCATCACAGCAGCTCCTGCTGCTTTGGCAGGTGCGCACCCTCTCCTAGAATGGTCTGAATACAAAACCATGGACGGCAAGACCTACTACTACAATAGCCGTACTCAGGAATCCACCTGGGACCAACCTCCTGAGCTAAAGGAGAAAGGTGCGATATGGTTCTTTTAAAAATTCATTTGTTCATTGCTTTAACAACCCACCTAGAAAAGAGTAGACTGGGGAGAAAGTAGCAACAGACAACATTACCTTATATTGTACTTTCTGTCTGATCATCTAGATAAGGACGGAGATGAAGCTAAAGACGACCAGTCTGCCGATGACTCTGAGGCTATGGATATTGGTGATGTAGAACTTAAAGCTGAAGCCTCCATTCTGGCCAAAGAGGTAAAAGCAGTTCTTGTATTGATTATTAGACTTGTGGAAATGAATCAAGCTTCAAAGCTTTTTATTCTGGTCATTCAGGCACCAAAGGAGGAAGAAATGACAGAAGAAGAAAAGGCAGCCCAGAAGGCTAAACCAGTGGCCACCAACCCTATCCCTGGTACTCCCTGGTAAGCTTTTATGGGGAAAGAACTTTAAAATTTCCATTAACTATAACTGTTATAGATTCTTGTGGATTAATGTATTTTTCCCCCCCATTCTTTTCAAAATATTTTTATTTTATAGGTGTGTGGTGTGGACTGGTGATGACCGTGTGTTCTTCTACAATCCCACTACACGACACTCCATGTGGGATCGACCAGATGAATTGGTTGGTCGGGTGGATGTGGATAAATACATCCAAGAACCTCCGCACAAGAAGACTTTGGATGATGTGAAGAAAATGGGTATAAACCTTCATAATTTTAAACAGATCATAACCATGAAGGGTGTGATTAGGGAAAACTAAGTGAGGATACAAACACAGATTGCGAATGAAGTAGTGCAACCATTTTATTTTAGCCACAGGCATCACCAAAGAGGACCCTGAAGCCAGCACAGAAGAAACACAAGATGAGCCTTCTAAGGCGAAGAAGAGGAAGTAAGTACCAGTCCTCTTTCATATAGAGACAGCAGGGGACCAGTTAAACAATACTGAGGGCCACTTAGCTTCTGCTATGTGTTGAACTTTGAGCATGAAGAATAAACATAGTTTACTCATTAAAAAGGATTCTAAACGTACATGTATCCATAATAAACTAATTGTTAATTGGACCTTTATTTTGGTTTTTACGTTGGAGAATTTTTTTTGTCGAAATGAACCCAATGCTGATCTATTTTAACTTTCATAATCTTTACTCGGGTCTGTACTGAGTGGTGACGTCGTATTGTCCAGATTTACCAAGTCAAATCAGTCACTGTTTCCCATCAGTGCCCTTCAAGCCTGCTTCTCCCTGACCCCAAACAGTGGTCGTGTTGCACTGGGGACTATTTTTCAGGGAACGCTTCTAAGCTCTGGCGATGCCAACATGGGCCTCCAAGGTAACCCACCTTGCTTGACCTCTCTCTAGCCTGCATTAGGAAAACCCCAGTGAAGCAATCGAAACGCCCTCATTTGAACCCTGATTTTTCTACTTCTTGTTTTGAATAATAGGAATTCAGAAGTAATAGTAAGGCAGGGGAACAAAAATTAGGCCTAATTATTGTCCTGCTCAAGACCATACAAAGTTTCCAAATGATAAACGAATGGTCAAAGGATGAAAATCATAATCTTTCCTCAGAATATGAAATATCACACATTTACCAGGCATTCTCCCTGATTACTTCTCACATTGCTGTTTCCCCCTCCAGGAAAGAGGAGGTGAAAGAAAGTGATGCGGAGAAAGAGGCGGCCGTGGAGGCCGAGCTGAAGGCAGCTCGGGATCGGGCAGTTGTACCCCTGGAGGCCCGTCTCAATCAGTTCAAGGACATGCTGCTGGAGAGAGGGGTAAAACACTTCAACGCAATACTCTAACCAGCTCTGTAATGTTAGACACATAAATCTGAATGGAAACCCACCAAGGTACAATCTTCAGTTTGTTCTCCTTCCTGTCCTCTATCTTCATATTTCTCTTGTTGGTGTTTTCTCTATTGCTTCTACTGATCTGTTTCTATTATTTGAGTAAATGGTGTGTTGATTCTTCTAGACAGTTTATATATATTTGCATTTGCTAGAGCTTTTCTTTGTCAGTTGTAATTGAAACAGTGACATTTGGATATGAACTAGGGATGCATCACTATGAAAATGCTGGGCCGATATTTAAAAAGTAGCTGTATAATGGGCAAATATAATTACATATTGAAAAGCATTTATTGAAAGATTTTGAAAGATTTCTAAGGAAAATACAGATAGGTGACAAATAAAAGGAAAAACTGCGTAATGAATGCCTCCAGACATGTGTACTGAATGATCAAATTAAGCAGCTAACGTCCTGCCTGGGGCATCTCTCAGCAACCCTGCACTGTATTCTTAACAAGTGGGTGAGTGCATGCGTAGCGTACACCAAGACCTGAAAGCCTGGGTATGAAAAGGATGCAGATCATATGTTATGGCCTCTGCACTCACCAGATTTTGTCCAAAGACATGTTCGACAGCCCTCTCCACCTCAAACCTCAAAAAGCCTATTGAGGGAATATCTTTTGCAGAATAATGTTCCCTCCATTAGAGTTCCAGATGTTAAGGCACATTAAGTTGTTCTGGTAGCATGTAGTGACTCCACACCTTGCAAAGACGGGTTTTGTTTTTCCTTCAATTTATCGCCTGCCTGTATGTCATCTTCCCAAAGTGCTACAGGTTTAACTGGCACTAAAAAGTTCTGCATGCATATGTACTCCTCTGGATATCATAGTATTAATTATTGGACAAATCGTAACATTAATCTGGCAAATAACTGCCTACAAGTCTATCGGCACCAACGCTGTTGTGCAGCCCTAAAGCTTACTGCTCAAAATTGTTCATTTTTGTCAGTGTGTTTACGTGGAACAAATTCTGTCTCTCTCAAATTCATTTTGCAACATATTTTGATGATTACTTTCATGGTGTACTCTTAAGCATTAGAATTCTCCTTCAGTGTATCTGAAATTCAGAAATGTGCAGCCGCACTTAGAATACACAGTGCCCCCAGAACTTATTTACCCCCCAGTGATTATTTCTCTTTTTGCTGTATTTTTTTCCTGCTCCATTTTAATGTAAAATAAATTATTTGAAAATAAATAAAAAAAATTTTTTTTTAAATGCTTACTTGATAAGTATTCACCCCCTCGGTGTGAATTGTCCTTTTCCAGCAATTACAGCTTTGCGTTTTCTCAGGAACGTGTCTGGGAGCGTGATGGTAGGAATGGATGCTGGGTATTTGGTTTGCACTAAACATAACGTTTAATCTTAAAGTGCTTTTAGACCAAATGGCTCAATTTTTTTTTCTTTTCCAAAAGCTCTCAGATTTTTGTCATGCCTTCTATCAAACTCCAGGCGCGCCTTTTTTTAGCCTTTCTCAGTAGTGGCTTCCTTCTGGCTTCTCTCGCATTGCGGTGAAGTTTGTGAAGAGCTGATAATATTGTTGAGGTCTGTAAAAGACCAAGACTGTTGGTTGCAAAAGACCAAAAAGAAAAATAATCACTAGTGGGTAAATACTTGCTGGCAGCACCATATAGTGGATTTTGATGTATAATATGTAGTATAGTATAAAATCTGACTTTTGATTTTAACAGTTAACTGGGCCATGTGATTACTAAAAGTGTAAATTATCAATATTTTCAGCACGGACCATGCTTTTGAAGCAGGTGACAGTAGTATAAAGTTGAATGACTGCATTGAATGAGTAGACAAGTGCCCGTACTCTGACTATGTAATGAACGAGCATAAGAAAAGAGCGAAAGAATGCAGGACGCACAGGGGCAAGAGCTTCTTCAGTTTGTCTAGTTAAAATGTGCTTTCATTTTTTAACTGCTATCTGTATTGCACAGTAAGAATTGATTGCCACTGTTTCCTAATGGACAATAGCTATCAGACAATAAAATACGCAGATGAGTAACTAAACAGACCATCTGCAGCATTAAGGTTCTTTACACTTGACTTTTCTTCTTGCTAATTTTATATTTTGTTAACCTGCAATCGCATTTTATACCGACAGGTTTCAGCCTTTTCCACATGGGACAAAGAGTTGCACAAGATAGTGTTTGATCCACGATATTTACTTCTCAATCCCAAAGAGAGGAAGCAGGTCATGAATACTTTTACCTACCATTAAAAGCAGAGTTGAAAAGGTGCCTATTTTTGAGCTATACTACAGTTTTTTTCAGCTGTTGTTTCTGAAAAAGGGATTCCCATTTGTATCTACAGGTGTTTGATCAGTTTGTGAAGACTCGGGCGGAAGAGGAGAGAAGAGAGAAGAAAAACAAGCTCATGCAAGCGAAAGAAGATTTTAGAAAGATGATGGAGGATGCCAGACTGAATGTTAGGTTTGTTGGAGGGTTTTGCTTTGTGAACATGTGAGCTCGTATTGCCATGTTACATTTTACAGAAGGCTGGTATGCATGCCAGGTTTTCATATTCCCTTTGTACATTAATAGGACAATTACACAGTGACTGTGACTAATTGGATAAGTAATGGACACTATATGGCCAAAAGTATGTGGACACCTGAACATCACACTCACGTGGGCTTTCCCCCAAATGGTTCTCATAAAGTTGGAAGCACGGAATTGTGTAGAATGTCTTGTATGGAGTATCATGAAGATTTCTCTTTGCTGGAACTAAGAGGCCTGTTCCAGCATGACCGTGCCCCTGTGTACAAAGTGAGCAAGAGCTCGAGTGGACTGCACAGAGCCCTGACCTCAACCCAGCTGAACAGCCTTTGAATGAACTGGAACCCCAACTGCGTGCCAGGCCTCCTCGTCTGACATCAGTGCCTGGCATCACTGATGCTCTTGTGGCTGAATGAGCAAATCCCCACAGACATGTTCCAATATTTACTCGTTAGCAGAGTGGAGGCTGTTGTAGCAGCAAATTGGGACCAAGGGGCGATGATGTTAATTTACCCAGCTATCCCTTATTCTGTTGCTAAAAATGTGCCTCAGTGATTTTTATCCACCTTTAGCCAGATAGTGACCCATTTGAAGTTATCATCACAAGTGACTATTAAATGAAATTTTATATGTTCTCCTTTTTTGTTTGTCCCCACACAGAAAAGGAATAATACATTTTGCACTCATATACATTCACTAAACTCTTTTTCTAAATTTTATTATTTAGAACTACATTCAGCGAGTTTGCATCTAAACATGCAAAGGATCCACGTTTCAAGGCCATTGATAAGATGAAGGACAGAGAGGCCATGTTCACAGAGTTCATGACTGCCTTTAGGAAGAAAGAGAAGGAAGACTCCAAAAACAAAGGAGAAAAGGTAAATCTAACTAGGATTTAAAGGGTAGGTTGACAAATTCAAATAAAGGATTGTTGGGGTATTCTGTTAAGTGTACTACAGGAAATATGTCTCTTAGAAACAGTAACTAAAGCTAGATGTAGTAATGACTGAATTTAAAAAAAATAAAATAAAAAAATTAGATGCAGACTGTGAGAATCACTGGACTCCACAGATTACCCAAGAAATTAGGTTAGATTGGTCTAATACAGCTTCTTCCCTGACCAAATCCTTCCTCTGTGTGTGTGTGTGTGTGTAGGTGAAGCAGGATTTTTTTGACTTGCTGTCAGACCACCATGTGGACATTCAGCAGCGCTGGAGCAAAGTCAAGGACAAGCTGGAGACCGATCAGCGCTACAAAGCTGTAGAGAGCTCTGCAGCTCGAGAGGAGCTCTACAGACAGTACGTGGAAAAGCAAGCGAAGGTATGGGACCTCTTTCTGGTTTAATGTTCTCTGTTTGTTCTAAGTATTTGGGGTGTACGCAAAAGTCAAATTGGATACAGTGATGCCTTGATACTATACATTTTCCATGCAACAAAAACAAGCATTGCCTGAATATGTGCCTAAGGTTTCCATTTTCAATCGTGTATGTGTGTGTATGTGTGTGTATGAATGACTGGCTCTGTCCCTGCCCTTCTGCAGAGTGTGGATGCTGAGAAGGAGAAGGAACTGGAGCGCCAGGCCCGCATCGAGGCAAGTCTGCGTGAGAGAGAGCGTGAAGTGCAGAAAGCCCGATCTGAGCAAACTAAGGAGATCGACAGAGAGAGAGAGCAGCACAAGCGTGAGGAAGCTATCCAAAGCTTCAAAGCTCTGATGTCTGATATGGTCAGTACTCTGTATGTGCATATGTTATGTTGGTTGTTAATAATAATGGCAACTTTGTTTATATATTGCCTTAAAGACAGTCAGACTGCAGTATACTGTCAAGTGCATTGCAAAATGTACCAGATGAGTGGGGAAAA
>CM074959.1:12679693-12746357 GCA_037577455.1 Pangasius macronema | reverse complement strand
TCACAGTGCGTTCTATCTCTATATATATCTATACACTCTATATATCTATATATATATATATATATATATATATATATATATATATATATATATATATATCTTTAAATATTTTAAATAAATGCAAATAAATTGTCATTCTTAGACAACAGAGTGTCAACTCTGATGGATCCTGAATGAAGAGACTCTTCAGGGCAAAATATTACCTGTAAGAGTGCTGATAAAGGCTAAAGTGTTAAATTTATTGTATGTAAAAAAGAACATGTTTAAACTATAAATTTTTTCTGTATGATGGAGCTCAAAACAAGACTTAATGCATGTGTTATTCTTTCTATATATTAATTCTTGTTCGTTTTCATGAAGGGTATTTCAGTAATTCAGGAGGGCACTGTACTTCCATCCATCCCTTTTCTGTACTGCTTATCTTACACAGGGTCATGGGGAGCCTGAAGCCTACCCCAGGGGACTTGTGGCACAAGGTGGGTGCCAACTAATCGCAGGGCACAATCGCTCACACACTCACACCCTACGGACAATTTAGAGATGTCAATCAGCCTACGAGGCATGCCTTTGGACTGGGGGAGGAAACTGGAGTACCCAGAGGACACCCCAAAGCACAGGAAGAACATGCAAACTCCACGCACACAGCGAGGAGGTAGGAATCAAACCCCCAACCCCAGAGATGCGAGGCAAACGTGCTAACCCCTAAGCCAGCATGATACTTGTTATCATTAAAGCTCTAGTAAATCATGCTCAATGTAGTACAAGGAAAGCCATTTGTGTCTTATCAAGTCAAAGGTTCGAATTTGTCCTGAGATGTCTGGTGGTGTACAGGTATGGAGCAAACACTGGAGTACACTGGGTTCCAGTAATTTATTTAAATATGTGATCCTGCTACTGCTGTGCTGCTAATGGGTTATAGATCATTAAGATCAAAACCAAGAACTTTCCATTGAAATGAATAATCAGTTAGTGTGGGACAATGGCCTCCTATTCACCTTTACTTAGCTGGGGTACTGGATGCAAGTCATTGAAAGTGCTACTTTGTAGCCTCTGTTGTGATCATTACAATGCCTTCCTGGCAGCTTTCTTGGTTTTTTATACTGTTCATCACTAAGCACATTCTTGAGAGTTTTTTTTAATATCTGGTACGCATTTCCTGTTTCATGTTTGTACACATTTGTTTGCAAGATTATCACAGGCTGATCACTGTGACTCAATATATTTGATGTGACTAATTTGCATGCTGCAATCGTTTTGGAGTCCCCTAACCAAAAAGCAACACTGTACCTGATAGGTCTCCAGAGGTTTGTTCTCCATGTTAAGATCCCATACTTTAACAGTAAGGTAGTCACGGGTCATTAGATAACGGCCACTGTGGCTGAACTTCACATCAGAGATGGAGGAAATAATCTCAGAGAAGAAGGAGCGATTACTGGGGTCCTCTGGTTCCTCGAAGACTAGAGGGTGTTAAATGAACCATATTACTGAGACATGAATAGGTGTGTGAACAACTTCTAGTTAATAAAGGCATAGTAACTCAGAGTACATACAGAAATAGGAATGTATAAATGCTGAATATACTTACATTTGCAGTGGTTGTCACAGAGTGCAGCTGCTCTCATGTCGCACAGTCGTATGGAACCCTTGCTACTGCTATAGATAAACGTGTTGCATTGGTTGGGATGAAACTCTGCTGCTGTGATCACTTCAGTGAGTTCTTCCATGTTGGTTGGTTTTATATCTACAATGTCTGAAGAGTTACGGTGAAGGAACAGTAGCATAAAACAGAGCTCTGTGTGGAAAGGTGGTACCACCTTTCAATGTCAAATGTTCCCTTCATTCATTCATCCATCCATCCACCCATCCATCCAGCCATCTATCTTCAGTAACTGTTTTATCCAGGTCAGGATGACAGTGGACCTAGAAATGCACAGTCATTCTAGGTTGGTCAGTATTTTCAGAGATAAAACATCTCTATATAAATAATACTTCAGTGAGTTCAAATTCAATCACTGAAATTATCAGACACATCCAACCACCAAATCTTTGTACATTTTCACAATTGCTCCATAACAATTGTATTTAAATGCTGTAGCTGAGTTGATTCTAGTTATAAAGATCTATTATTTTCTTTATATTTCCCAAATGACTTGACAGAGGTCTATAAACTACGATTAAATCAACATCTGAGCAACCCCTTCCACGGCAAATTTCTCCATCAGGTTTGGTGATGCACATCTGCTATAATCTTAAAAGCGGGTTTATTTTTACCACTGACAGGTTATTCGCCATGGTGTGGCACGGGATCAAAAGATTACTGACTTCATCCTGACTGATATTGCTAGAGACATGGCAAATAAGTGGCTCAATATGGGCTCTGTGTCTCTTGAGTCATGCAGTCAGACTCAAGCTTCTCATCTCTGACACTTTAGCCTGCTGATCAATAGTGACCAATGGACAGGCGTGCCTGTAAATTGTCTCCTGATGACCTTTGGTAAGGACACTAGTTAAAGGGTAATTGCGTTGTGCAGTAGCACAGGGTAAGCCCTTGAAGGGTTGGAGTTAAGGCAAACTGTAGGTAGTGAAACTAACAAATTCAAACGATGTGTGCCAGGGTTGTGGTGTTTACCTGTTTATTTAATTTGGTGAAATAAGATAACTGGCCTCATCTTCAATTATCACAGGAAATTCGTTCATTTTTATATCACAAGTCTGAGGCAGTCATGGTTAAATGTCTAAGGCCTTTGTAGTCTCCTTGTTAAAAAAAAAAGCCATAGTGTAGGACAGATTCTTAAAGGATACTGAAACTTCTGTTAGTGATTTCCAGGTTCCACAGGTTGATCCTAAGATCATCTGTTGACATATACGTTTCGTTGTCACTGTTCACTGAAATAGAGTTGATGTGATAGGTGTGTGCGTTGGAGAACACTCGCCGAGGTGTAGCCTCCACCATCAGGTCCATGGGCCTCAACACTGGCACCTTACAGAGTGTATAGATGGGGAGGAGAAGGAGTGTGATTGGTTGAGAGGGAAAAATTAAAGGAAAATTAAAGGAAATTGTATTGTATCACCCACAAAAGCATAAAAGCTATAAAATATATCTGCAGCTGTTTTATGTACATCACATACAGTCAGGAATAAATATAAACATTTGGTCATTGAAAAGATATTTCAGCTGTCAACCACAGTATATCAGAGAGAAAATTAAATAACGAATATGAATTCAAAGTGCAAACTTTCAAGTCAATTCAATTTTATTTATATACAGCTTTTAACAATGGACATTGTCACAAAGCAATTTTACAGAATTTTTAAATTAAAATTTTAAAATCAATCACTGATGAGCAAGCCAGAGGCAACGATGGCAAGGGAAAAACTCCCTGAGACGACATGTTTTAAAAAAAAAAAAAAAAAAAAAAAAAAAAACCCTTAAGAGGAACCAGACTCAAAAGGGAACCCATCCTCATCTGGGAAACACCAGATAGTGTGATAATCATTCTCTTATTTAACTGAATACTATAGAGTCAAGCAATGCTACATGTGCTGAAAGGAACCTGAGTATGAACATCAGAGTCATTTCTGAAACCCCAGTTTTTCTGATCTATTGTATCAAAGTGAAGTTATGGACTGTTCCCTGATTGAGAGGTAAACTATTTTTTGGAAAAAAAAAGTACAGTCTTTAAACTATCTACAGCCTTTTAGCTTTAATTTGAGGGTATGTACATTCAAATTGGGTGAACGGTGTAGGAATTATAGCACTTTTTATATGCACCCCCCAAACCTTTTTTAGGGACCAAAGGTAATTGGACAAACTAACAGTTGCATAATTAATTGTAGCAATCAACTGTATAAAGAATTAAATTTTTATACTTGTTTGCAAATGACTTCCTGATGTCTGGGACCACAGACATCACCAGATGATGGGTTTCATCCCTGGTGATGCTCTGCTATGCCTTTATTTCAAATGTCTTCGGTTTCTGCTTGGTCTTGGGGCGTTTTGCCTTCAGTTTTATCTTCAGCAAGTGAAAGGTATACTCAATTGTAATCTGGTCAGGTGAATGACTTGCAGAACATTCCACCACTTTGCCTTAAAAAAAAAAAAAGTCTTGGGTTGCTTTCGAAGTATGCTTTGGATCACTGCCCATCTGCAATGTGAAGCACCGTCCAGTGAGTTTTGATGCATTTGGCTGAATCTGAGCAGATAATATAGCCCTGTACACTTCAGAATTCATTTTGCTGCTTTAATCAGCAGTTGCATTGTCAATAAATACAAGGGAAACAGTTCCACTGGTAGCCATACATGTGGTGTTTTGAGATCATCAGCAGTCCTTTCCCTTCTCCATATTCTTCTCCTCATTCTGGTACAAGTTAATCTTTGTTTCATCTGTCCATAGGATGTTGGAAATGTAAAGGCTTTTCCATTTGCTCTAAAACTCTTCCTGTTTTTGAGGCTTACCAGTGGCCTACATCTTGTGGTAAACCCTCTGGATTTACTCTTGTGAAGAATTTTTCTTTTATCCACCACCGTTGTTTTCAAAACTTTTGGTGTTCTTTCTTTTTAAGAATGTACCAAATAATTGATTTGGCCACACTTAATGCTTTTGCTATTTCTAGGAAGGGTTTTTGATTTTTCATTGAAATGTTGGTTTGCTTCACTGGCAGTGACAGCTCTTTGGATTTCATATTGAGTGTTAACAGTATCAAATTCCAAACACAAGTGCCACACTTGAAATAAACTCTAGAGCTTTCATTTGCTGAAATAATGAGGGAATAACACACACCTGGCCATGGAACAAGTTAGCCACCAACTGTCCAATTACTTTTTGCTCCTTAAAAAGGGAGGGGGGGGGACCACATATAAAAAGTGCTGTAATTCCTACACTGTTCACCCAATTACATTAAAAGCATATGGATTTTTTTTAAGTAATTCTCACAATGCCTCTGACAGTGTTTTCTCTTGCACAAATCCTCCATATCCAGCCAGAGGCTCTAGTAAATGATTTGACCCTGTCAGTACTATGCAGCCAGACCATTTATCATTATGTACCAAGAGCCCCTACAGTGGGGTCTAATAGGAATCACAGTTCTTTTGTCGGAAGGCTTTCCCTTAATGGTGACTAATTTAAAGAGTGTAGCCCCTACATGTGCCCCCCCTGCAGGAGAGTGCTTTTACCCCCTCCATTCCATCACCTGCTTTATGGGGAAAGGCCCCCTCTAATGACAGCCCTCTCTAACACTACAGATGTGTCTTGCTGTTTAGAGTGATGGGAGGGGGAAGGGTTGAACGTTCCTGCTGAGGCAGGTCATTATCACTGCACAGGGGGTATTTTTGAGGTGTTTTGTGGGAGGAGAGACAGTCTTTGCAGCTAAATGGAAAACATCTTCCACCATGTACATCATGCTTCATGAAACTGGGTTGTTAGATTTTATTTCCATTAAAAAACTTTTATCATTAATCAAGACAAGAGTAGGGACAAAGATGGTTAATACCACAGTAACACCACAGACAACTTTCATTTATGTCTAACAATAAAGGAAAAAATGTATTAAAACACAGCAATATTTGGTGATTATATACATGGCTCCTCTTTGCAAGTATCAGTACTGAAACATAGGCTGACAGAGGGTACATCTGAATCAACATTTAATTAAATTTGTGTGGGGATATTCAGCAATTAGCAAGGAAGACACAAGTTAGCAATAACATCTCTGCCAATTATGTTTAAATATTGTAATAGCTGCTAGTACTTCATCATTCATTTATTTTTGAACTGATGTATTAAGACTTTCAGTCATCTGTGCAACTCGTAGCAATCATCTGGCGAAGTGTGTGTGTGTTCGTGTGTGTGTCTTTGGTGTGTTTGGAGGATATATTTATATCAGCTTCACGAAGCTTCATACCCTTCCTATTATGTACCTTAAAAATCATCACACGCTATTGTTTCTGATGAAAAGCTAAGCCACAATTTTCTTTGTGCTGTGAGGAAGCTATTGTTCTATTTGGAGTGGTTCCCCTCTCCACAATACACACACACACACACACACACACACACACAAAATTCTGCTAGGAAGTTCCCTATAAATTTTTAAAGTGCAACAACAGGAGGAAAGCTAGTAAACACTACCCCTGTCTAGTATGCAGTGTGTGTAGTCTTAGTTACGGGCTATGTGAAGGAAAAGACTCATTACAGTAGCTGTCTGAGAAAAAGGAGAGGCACTAAGGGAGTGAGAAAGAAAAGAATAGCATAAATGTGTGTGTTAGAGGGAGTGACTGTCTGAGTACTGTCTAACACAGCCATCTGTTAACAGCTTGGCATGGCACAGTAATGCAATTATCCTCCTGTACGTGCGTTTAAAAGTGACTTCTGTTTTTAAATGTTCTCTATAGATAAAGGTTCACTTGACTAATAACAACAACATACTATTACACTGAGCAGAGAAACCATAAGAGACTATAAAATATCTCCCATGGATTGTGTTTCAATTCAGAATATTTTTTATTAACCTTAGTTTGTGCATATTGTCTCTTTTTCCAGCACACACATTTTCCTTCATTTCTATTTTGGCATTACAGCCTTGAATATGAAACTGTGGAGTGATTGAGATGACTGACACTGCTTGAGGTCAAAATAGTGCGTAGGCCTTCTGCGCTTACCATAACAGTGTGCACTCCTATCATAGACCCAGATGATACTCTTTAACAAATCCTAAGAGCTTAAGAACTTTGCCTCAGCTAAGAAGAAGAGGCAAAAAAAGAAAAGAAAGTAGTAGAAATGCAACACAGATCCCAAAAGGATTTATGTTAGCCATGTTGGTATTGTTTAGCTAAGCTCCTCATTTGATTAGTAATAACATGGCATTTACAAAAACGCAACAACAGCATTTTGATAAGGGGGGAAGGTGATCTGCCTCAGTCAAGAAAGCCAAAATAGGAAAGAACAGATGGCAAAATGCCACGCTACCACTGGTTGGTTGAACTATTCCATTAATTAGTATTAAACTGGCATTGCCAAAGATCTGTCCACATCCTTAACATATATGGGCTGCCCTTAGAACTAGCTTCATCTTTCCAGTGTGATCATTTTTTATGTGGGAGCGAAGGAAGATTGGTTTTTGGCATTTATACCCAACATGGCTTTGACCCTCCCTCTCTAGGTCTACACTGACAGATGGACCTGCTTATACTCCAGTCACTGGGGACCTGAAACATTAGCAAAGGTCTTTCCACCAAAGCCCAAAATCATCTCCTCCCCCAACATCCCTGAATGACCATCTCTCGTGTTTGGCAACCACAGAGAAGAGTGAGAAAGCAATGACATCTTACCCTCAGCGCTGTGATGGTGGTGGGGTCCCGCACCCTACCGTCCTCATCCTTCAGGTTATAACCCTCTGGTCGCTTGTCTCTCTCACTGATTTTCCACAACTTGACAGTTTTATCTGAGACAACAACAAAAACTGTGAGAACTGTGGCCTAACAAGAGTAAGGTGCCAAACCATGTGTGCAGACAGGACATCAAAAAATGTGCTAAATCACTTCACTAGATGAGGTTTGTACTCCCTCGGTGTGGCTGTCGGTGTGGCTGGTTTTTAGAAGAAAACCAATGATAAAGACTATACTGTTAGAGAAATTTGGTATTTTAACTGTCTGCCATTTTCAAAGGTATTCTCAAAGGAATAGCTTTGAAAATGGCAGACAATTAAAAGTAATTTGCAAAGCAAAGTAATATGCTTAATTTTCACTATACACATGGCCCCTGTGTCAATACAATTATATAGATGTCCTAGTCAGGCGGTTGGAACAAATAAGTACATCATATGTTGGCTTTTGGATATTTATCTCTTCTTGTTCTTTTTTTCAAAATTGGCATTACCAGAACAGATAGAAGAAAAATCAGATAAGATCAATAACTTCCAATTAATTAAAGCAAAAGCAAGGCAACACTTTCATGCTGGCTTCTTGGCACACTTCCCAGTCTAATCTGCAAAGCGAGTAAATGCAGACTGCAGCTTAGTATAGGTCAGTGAATTTAGGTATATGAGTTTATAACTCTAGGGTAGCAAAACTTCATTCCCTTGTGAAATTTTACCCAAGTGATGGGTAACAGCTGCTCAAATGTGATGCTTGAGGCTACAGAGTTGCTGCATTCAGGCCTGGGATATACAACAGATACTGCTAGTTTTCAAATGCCCTTTAAACCAGTAACTCCTCCCAGTCCTTGGGATTCTAAATATTTAAACAGTCATGAGATCAAAATAAAAACTGATCTGGCTTGCCATTGGTGGAGAGGAGGAAGTAGGCAGCATTCTGCTGCGGCAGCCAACGGATCTTGTTGATCTTTTCCTCAATTTCCAAGCTTTTCAGGTAGTCAAACTCAGGCTCATGGCTCTGAAAAGTGCTGTAAACATTGTACTCCCCTCGTCGGTGTGGCTGGTTCTTACTCTGAAGAAAACCAATGAAAAAGACTATACTGTTAGAGAAATTATGGATTTTAATTGTCTGCCATTTTCAAAGGTATTCCTTTGAGAATATCTTTGAAAATGGCAGACAATTAAAATCCCAAAGCAGACAATTAAAAGCAATTTGCACAGCAAAGTAATATGCTTGATTTTCAGTATACACATGGCCCCTGTGTGTGTGTGTGTGTGTGTGTGTGTGTGTGTGTGTGTGTGTGTGTGTGTGTGTGTATATATCCTAGTCAGAGGGTTGGAACAAATAAGTATATCATATGTTGGTTTTTGGATATGTATCTCTCTTCTTGTTCTTTTGTAGCTGAAATCCCCAGACCTCTCTCATTTGTACTGCATTGCAATGTCAGATGTGTGGGTAATTATTTAATTTTTTCTCTTTGTTTTAAGAAGGAGAGAGCAATCCATTAACATAATCCTCTTCGGTGATTCATCATTGTGGGCAAGCTCAATCAGGCCATGGAATCCCAAAGGGTAGACTATCTCTCCGGAAAGCATCAGAATCAATAGGCAGGAAAGAGAAGAGTCGAATGGAGGGGGATATCTTAATGCGAACAGGCTTAACCTTGGTGGGTGTTAAAGGGAGGGGGGGGGCCTCACTGTTTCTAGAGATTAGCATGTACCATGAAACGGCTTTAGAGAGCAGACAGCAAACAAGAGAGGAGGATGGGACAAAGATGGATTTCCTCAGCCTTACAGAACACTTTAGACAATGTTTCTCTTTAACAAATAACCAAACCACCACATTTTAGGTATAAATTTGTG
Source organism: Pangasius macronema (assembly GCA_037577455.1). Classification (NCBI taxonomy): domain Eukaryota; kingdom Metazoa; phylum Chordata; class Actinopteri; order Siluriformes; family Pangasiidae; genus Pangasius; species Pangasius macronema. Next base: position 12,737,126 of record CM074959.1, on the reverse strand, counting down.
AAATAAATTAGTCCTGATTTACTATGTTTACTGACAAACTATAAAGTATTGTGTGTTTTATTGAGGAATGGGTATAAAGTATGAAACTGAGGCTAACAGTCAGTTAATGGGGATCAGCTAGCAGTGAATATATACAGTACATACTCCTACCTCCTGCTCTCTCTGGAACACCACCACTCGACCTCCTTTGTCCCCTGTGGCAAGGAGCTCCCCAGTGGAGTTGAACTCAACAGTGGATATGATGTCAGCTGGATAAAGATAAAAAGTTAATGTGTGTATTAGTAATAGGAATATACACTCACTGACCACTTTAATAGAAACATCTAAACACCTGCTCATTCATGCAATCAGCCAATTATGTGGCAAAACATAAAATCATGCAGGTACAGAGCTTAATGTTCACATCATACATCACAATGGGGTAAAATTGTGATCTACTGACTTTGACTGTGGCATGGTTGTTGCTGCCAAACTGGATTATTTGAGTATTTCAGAATCTGTGGATCTCCTGGGTTTTTGATGCATAGCAGTCTATAGAGTTTACATAGAATGGTGCAAAAAAACAAACAAAAATCCAGTGAGTGGCAGGATTTTTGTTTCTGAAATGCCTTGTTAATGAGAGAGAGAAGAGAATGGTTCTTTACAATCGGGTTGAGCAGAAAAGCATTTCAGAATGCCAAACCTTGTGATGGATTGGCTACTATAGTAGAATACTACATTAGTTTCCACTCCTGTCAACCAAGAACAGGAAACTGGCTATGGTGGTCACAGGCTCACCACAACTAGACAGGTAAAAAGGCCAAAAGCTATAAAGTGTGGTTGAATTACCACAGAATTCCTGTCGGCTCGACTCAGTCTGCCCACTCTCCTCTGTCCCCTCTCATCAACAAGGGGTTTCGGCCCCAGAGCTCCCACTCACTGCAAGTTATTTTTTGTTTTATACGTGAAAATACCTGGAGATCTGCATTTTCTGAAATACTCAAATCAGAATCTGGCACCAACAGCCATGGTCACTGAGATCATATTTTTTTCCCATTCTGAAGATTGATATTAACATTAACTATAGCTCATGAATGGTATCTGCATGATTTTATGCACTCTGCTGCAACCATACGATTGGCTGACTGGACGACTGCATGAATGCGCAGGTGTACAGGTGTTACTGATAAATTGGCTGTGAGTGTAATTTCTGTAAAGCCCTGTAAAGTCTGCTGATGGGATTTCAAAACAGTTCTGTGCTGCACTGAGTGACAATATGTGTAAGAATGTGCACCATGTGATTAACAAATGTCAATCTATAAATTCACCAGGCTTGCTATAGCAACAATATTGTGCCATGAAAAATATACAGGACTTGCTAAACAATGGCTGTTTTCTGCTCAAATATCCTTTTCGCAAAAAAATCACTCTTCAATCAGCCCAAAACTGACATGCACTGCAGAAAACATCAGTCCATGTGTATATACACAACCTGTGTACATTTCTGTAATGAGATGTGAATGTGGTATCATCCGATACAGCACACGTCATACCACATATTGATGCACAGTTATTTCTGCCGGCATCATGTTAACATCAGCTCCATGGCAAAACGCTCTGTCTGCACGTACCCATGGTATACATACACATAAGTGGAGAATATTTTGTGTGCAAATGCAAACCACTGAATATTTTAGATGTGCATTTGGGATTTATTTGTAGGCCTGAACAACTGAACAACTAGCACTGTTTTCTGAACATCTGGATATAATTCAAAACAAGCAATACACATTGATAGTGTGCAGTAGTTTCTCTTTTACCTCTATTTGCTTTTTCTGTATTTGGAAACTCGTATCCACAAATAGCTAAGACCTCAACTCCTAGATAAATATTTTGGTATGTCCACTACAGGGGAAAATAACCACAGGAGAAAACACAGGACACTTCTGATAGTGCAGATTTCTGTGCAAACTGAATTCCAAAACTGTTTTGACAAATGGGAAGTGTGAGTTTCAGCTGTCCCAGTTCAGTACTGCAGCCTGTTTGCATAACACAGCACTACAGTTTAATGTTTCCTTGTGGAATGTGGTGTTTTCAGGGAAATATGCTGGTTCAGTGGAGACGGGAGAAAGACACTGTTAAGGTATTTACTGATTCTGATTGTGTGGCTTTGACAGTTTTTGTAATATGTGAGGAGGGATCTGTATTTTTACTGCTCTAGACTGGTGTAGTTTGGTGAGGAATGGGAGGCTGGAGCCAATGACTTTCACAGCACACTATATAATATACAGCAGTTGGGCTTTGGACTATGCAGTAGAGGAGTTAACCTCTAATGTGATTTATCAAGTTATTTTTGTATGTGAAGAAGTGCATATATTTAGAAATACTCCTGACCACACATTTGTAGAAACTGCACTGGAAGCTAAATTGGCCATGATCTCTGGGTGGGAGGGATGATATACTCTCTCCCGTCAGTCACAGTGACACTAGCCAGTCATGGATTTCTGCTTGCAGTGGCCTTCACACTCCATGGTTGGTAGCTGTCATATGATAGGAATGAGCTGGCTGCTGGGAGGGAACTGGCAGGTGACCCAATTTGGGAGAAACATGGGTGTGGAGGCAGGGGCGTGGTCAAGTGTGGGTTTGTGAATGGAGGGTGGAGTCGGATGAGTGAGTGGTAAGGATGAGGCTGCACCTGTGGGTGATTTACTAACAAGCATTCTATGTTTCAGTGAGTGGCGGCAAGAAGATACAGGGGGGAGATGATGGAGAGACAAGAGCCACATAGCAAGAGCTGAGCTACACTGAATTGTGTGCGTTTATGTTGGTGTGTGTCTCTAGGCAAGACCATGATTCAGGAAGTGCTGAAAAATGTTAACTTTTGAGTTGTCCCAAGCTTGCCCCCCTCCCGTTTACTCATTTCCCAGAACACGAGGGAGTGTCACAATGGGAAAAATTGTGACAAAAAAAGTGTAATTGCAAGTACACTAATTATTATTATCCTTTTAAAGGCAAGTTGTTTACTATATATCTGAAGATGTGTCTTTTTTGTAAATGAGTGTGTCCATGCATGAGCAGAGCATTTTTTTTTTAAATCAACATCCAAAGTGTACAACTGTGTGTACACATGTGACATGCCAATTTTCTTGTGCATACATTTTCTACACGTTTTCATAAATGTGACCCCTGGTTTGAACAGATAGCTTTGGACCATTTTATAAAAAAAAAAAAAATATCAGCCTCCTCAAAGTCCTGACATCTCAGTAAGTAGAGTAAGTCTAAAGAAATGTAAAATAAGTACAGTACTACTCTCATTAGCTGTGTCTTCCTGACTCAACTACTGTAATTCTCTCTTCTATGGTCTACCAAACACAACATTAAATATGCTCCAATATATCCAGAACTCTGCCGCTAGGGTTCTCACGTTATCTAAGAAATCCTCTCATATTACTCCCATCCTACACGGACTTCATTGGCTACCCGTTCGGTCTCGTATTCAATACAAGATTCTCCTCATCACCTTCAAAACACTTCATGGTCTCGCCCAACCATATATTTCAGATCACATTCATACTTATTCTCCAGTTCACACATTACACTCTTCAGATACTGGTCTACTGTTGATTCCACGCCACAGGTTAGCATCGTTTGGTGGACAAGCGTTTTGTATCTCTGCTCCGACACTCTGGAAACATCCGTGATCTTTCTTCATTACAGGATTTCAAAACCCACCTTAAAACACATCTTTTTCTTTCTTGTTTTTCTGATCTGACTATATGACCTGATTCATGCCATGGATTTCTTGTTTATTTCCTTTTGTTCTTTGTCTGCTGTCATGTTTTTCATATTGTAAAGTGACCTTGAGTTTGCAGAAAGGTGTTATATAAAATTTTACACATGAATTACAGTGCAAATTAAATACTCTAGAGAACACTAGTTCATACAAACAAGTGCTGAAGGCAAAAATACAATAAAACAGTCTCTAAGGCATCATAGTACATATTCATGAGCAACTGGTCTGAATTGATATATTCTGTATAATGAATTAGTCATTTTTCATTGCACTAGTGATACCCAAATAATGCAGACATTTTGCAAAATCTTCTTTAAGGGTTATTCTTTAAGGCAGCTTTTCAAAAATACCAGAGAAACCCACAGCAAAACTGCTCATGAAGCTTTTCCTGAAGCCCGTGATGGGTACGGACCAATTCAAAATGAGCTAAGGCTGCGCTGAACAGCACATGACTATATTCTAAAAGCCCTCGTTGGTACAAAAGAACATCTGTGTTCAATAGATGACCTCATCAGAAAACTGTTAACTCTCTGCAATGCAGAAGAGTTCCTACCTTAGCACTGTCTCGGCTACGCTAGATGCCTTCTCTATCTCTTTTGCTCAGCCTCCATCGTCTCTTCACTATTGGCTACTTTGGTATCAGCAGTGTATCACCTTGCATCTAATCAGCTTTCTCCTCACATTCTCATAGTATCCCCAGAGCTCTGAAAGTAGTCTCCTGTCCATCATTGAATTCAAGGCAAAGGCAAAAAGAAGTGGTTTCTGAATAATCCCTTTGTTTCTTCAGAAACTCTTCATAGTGTACTGAAAGAAAGAGAATAGCAGAAAGAGGAAGCACTAGACTGTTGTTTTTCACCCCTCAACACGCCTTCATGTGCTTTTCTATCGTCTCAGTGGAGAATTTAGGCGCACGGTTTCCATGACAACCCTTTCTGGACTGTAGAGAAAAGGCTTTACGTGAATCTTCCACAGATTTTGTTCTTGAGATTTGAACAGGGGCCACAAAATTTAGAGAATTAACACTCAATTCAGTCAGCAGCAGGACATACTAGCACACATGTTTAAGCCCCATCTAGCAATAGCCTCCACAAGAAGTGGCAGAAGTATTTATACTTTGGACAAAAATAAGCTTTTATTGAGGTTATGTTGATATTTTGGAATCGGGCAAAGACCTTCTATAACTTTTCTAATTTATTAATTGCACTGAGGCCAACAGATGTAACGAGATGAAAAGTTCAGTCTGTAAGCTGTCAGTCAACAGAATAAAAAAACTTTTTATTTCCCAAATGTCCAGGGTAGAAAGGATGTTGTTTAAGCAAACTTTTCAAGATAAATGCAACACAATATGCTCACACAAATCAAATTGAAATTTTCAGCATATCTGATTTGAGCAGGAAAGAATTGCTGCATTCTAAAAAAAAAAAATACAGTCAGATACAAAGCATATTTATGTTGTTCCAAATCCAATCAAACTCAGATTTTGAGACATGCGCCTCATTAAATTGGATTGTGTTATTGTCATAAAAACACGGCAGACAAAATGTCAAACAAAACCAGTATAAAGTCAGGTCAAGGAAGGGCCTAAGAATATAGTGCATACACACAATAATTGGGGAGAACTCCCATGAGTGTGCTGCCTGCACTACAGTTACTAGTGTCTAGTGTCTACAAAGTGACTATGCCCTCTTATGTAAGAAACACTAAAATAGAACAGTTAGCCTCAGACTGAAGTACTATGCTTACAGTGGTACAGTTGTTTAATGGTGCTATGACGCAATGGCCCCTGATGGCAAATGAGCCATTGTGTGCGTGGTTAAAGGCTTTTTTCATAATATAAGGAAACATTTACTTATGTAAGGGCTTTTGATTCTCTAGTACAAACACTTATTGTGTTGTTATTGAAACCCTACCTTATAGCTCGCTCACTGTATCATTCACACAAACTGTGATAAGCTACTTAACATATTTAGCTCTCATGCAAGCTGGGCCACATAATAACCCACTGAGGCTTTCTCAGTTTGAGTAGACCTGCATCGCCATTACAAGCTTTATTATTCCATTCTTATTTCTTGCCCAGATCCGATCTTTCTACCTTTGATGGTTCACATGCATGTAAGCAACTCACATCTGTCATTATTATTATTAGAAACAGATGTCCTGGTCTGAAAGGACAGAAATTTACATGTGTCAAAACAATAACAAAAGCATATTTAAGAGACAATCCTTCATTGCATCGGTAGTGATAAAATTAATGAACTAGCACAAGTGTTTAGCACAAAGATATTTATGCTCCAGTGGTTGCTCATGATCAAAAGAGATGGCAAAAAAAGAAAGAAAAACAGATGCATAGCTTTAGTTTATGATTTTATCAGCTGCTGCCATCTCTGTGTGGGTAGAGCAGATGAATTTCAATCCGACAGTGGCATGCATGGGCATGTATCAAATATGCATCCAACCAAGAACATATAAACGTGACTCAAATCTTATTAAAAAGATCAGATTTTTGTGTTCATACAGGTTTGAAAAAGACAAGAATAGAGGACTTTGTGTGACCCTTCAGTGTTGCCACAGATGTGTTCTCCCAGTGGAGCTTTCATTAGAATGCTTTGTACCTTGAGCACGCATACACACACACACAAAGAGCCCCATAATAACTGCACTCATTGTGCTGCTCTGTCAACATGTCAAACAATCATATCATGCACAATGCATCATAGGGTATAACACATAGAGGTGTACTGGGGCAGAAATAATTACTAAAATCTAAATCATATTCTCATTCCTTGTGGAATCTGAATTTCAAATTCAGTTCTCGGAGATGTGAAACATGCTGACCTAATTAGGCCCTAGGAGAATCCAATTTTCTGACTTCTTCTCAAAGCATTTTTCATCATTATCAGTAATGAAAGTAAGGAAACACACACACAAAAAAAAAACCCAGCCTAGTAATATGGCAAACTGAACACAATTACACATGCAAGGAGATAGAAAGCTGGTGGTTGGGAAACTAGCATGCAGTCTGTACAAATGAGAAACCAATGTCCTTTATGCATAAACTTGGACTGCAATGGGTTAATCGAGTGAGGCTACCATCTCCTCTTAAAAGGAGGGAGCCAAATCTCACAACTGGGGTTTCCCTGTCATTATTAACACATTACATATGGGAGGAACTGAAAGGGAGAAGCTAATTAATTGAACCAATCTGCTGAAAGAAGAGGCACTGCTACTTTGTGCTGTGATCACAGACAGTCTGGCACTTACATCCAGACATGTGAAAACACACACACACACACACACACACACACACACACACACACACACACACAAACACCCCCCCCCCCCTCCACACACACACACACACACACACACACACTTTCTGTCGACAGTGAGGTGCACACAGAAGAGGGAATAGCATTATCCACGGTTGTCAAGGTTCAGCAAAATTTCCAGCCCAACTATATCTCAAAAAAACACAAAAGACATGAGACTAGCCTAAAAAATTCAGGCACTCAAAAAGGGGGAGAGATTTTTCTTTTCTTTTTTTTTTCTTTTGCTGTTGTGTGGGGAACAAAGTCACCATGCTGCATAAAACAAATGAGGAAGGAAATGAGGCAAACTGACAGAATAAAAAAAAAAAAACAGAAGCTCAAAGCAAAGTCAGACATGGCAAACACAGACGACTACACAGAGCAGAAAGTCTAAACAAAAGCCCGATCTGGACAGGATTAAATTTACCTGGGGTCCTGGGTAATTTCTTATTTTACAGGTGCTGCTCTGTGATTTTATTTCTGTCGAAATTTTCAGCGAGAAAATTACAGGCAAATTACCTACTGTTTTTCGACAAACTCTCATCTGATCATTTTATTCTCACCTGGAAAACGGGTGTCTGTGATTTTCCATGCATGTTAAATGCTGATAACTTATTACTGTATATGATTTCATTGTTTATATTCAAACTAGTTATCATTTGCATTTAATTTATCAGCATTTATCATTAGATAATTAAGTAACTGACCACCTGAAGCAATCATCTGGGTTCATAGAAAAATAGAAATTTACTCCTCCTGTGGTAATTTTATTGCTGTCCGGATGCAAGCCCCATCTTTTTTTTAAGGAGATGTGTAAAAACATTTGTTACTGACGTCCCCCTGATATACTAATCCAATCCGAATAGGGCTCATACGTCTAAGCAGAGACTTGAGAACAAGACAAAAAATGTGCATGTGAACCTAAGGAGTATAAATACACACAAAGACCAAATGATGAACAGTTATGAGTTGGAGTGATAGCAGTTCGCGAAGACAGGAAAAGTGGGCGTGGTTTCAGTCTGGGGATTCTGGGATCTGGAGCGCCAGGAGAAGGGAGCACATATGAAGATTAAATGAATTACTGATACACTTGTAAGAGGCTTCATTGGTAAACAATATTACAGTGGAGCTAATTTTCAGTTACCTATCAGTAGTTATCAAGGTTAAGGAATAAGCAATGTAGTTTGCAAACCAAATTAGCATAGGTTAGGAGACCTAGGAAAAAAATGATTCATTCAAATGATGCGGAGCAAAAAAAAAAAAAAAAAAAAATCACAAAGCCAGCTAAGATCATAAATGGTTAGAGGCAGCCAAGATACACAACAGCTGAGGGCATCCTCACCAACAAATATCCATCATACTATCACAAATGGTAATGCTCATATTATTGGATCTTAGCACTAGAGATTGCGTATTCCAGTGTCCTGTCGCACATGTAATATTCTCGGTTTTGTAGATGAGACTGAATGGCACTGTGTCTCCTACATACACAGCATCAGCAGGATATGTAAGGCTTAGGGCTGAGTGGATGGAGATAATGCTGCGTCAGAGGCCGGACTAAAATTAAAGTGCAGAGGGAAGCAGGGCTAGAGTAGACTGGGCATATCACTATTAAAATTAGAGACAATATGTTTGCATTTTAGCTCAAAAGGCACCAGGAATATGCCAAGAAATAATTTTAAAAAACACACAATTAGGTCAGGGCTCTAATTTTAATAAAAGCTCTGAGGAAACTGAAAAGCTGACCAAGGTAAAAGTGGTAAAGGTGTTGGTCAGGTAGAACTCTGATTATATATAAAAAGCTATTGTGCTTTGTGGAGCACAATGCAGAGGTGGCTACATTGCTAAAAAGAAGATCCTAGCAGGCAGAGGAAAAAAGAATTTTACCGTAAAACCCCTAGTGTGGCTCCGCAGCTGCCAAGATCTTGTTTTACAGCAAATAATCTGAACTAAATCTAATAAAGGCAAAGTGTAAGTGCAGACAATGTGTCTATGATTATATAGACCCACTTCTATTGTAGGATATGCTGGGAGAGGGAAAGGGGGTTATGGAGTGGATAATGTAAATACATCAGAAATACTTGTGAAAAACTTCTGAAAAAAGGCTGAGAAATAGAAGAAGAATATCTCTCTTTTCAAACGCCCAAATCTTTTGGGCTAGTTTCAGGTCTTTTGTTTGGTTTTTGAGGTTTTAATGAAACCTATCAACCGTTGTTAATGATCTCAAACACAGTTGAATACAGGTACATCTAAAACCACTCAAAATGAGCTCCACTGTATGCTGTGTGACTGTTGTTGACTCTCAACTGCCTATTCCTGCACATCTCTAAAAATTCACTAGATGGTAGCCAGGACATGTGTGACAGCCTCCTAAATTAATTTTGTTTGAGTCTATGGTCAAGAGCCACTGCTAGTCACAGAGCACCATGTATAACGCTAACTAAAATTTAAGAGTTTTTTGGAAGTTTAAATTTAATACATAATCTGATAAATAATGTAATACATAATTACTTACATATAACCTCTCTAATGCAACACCTGTCATTTTTCATAGCCAGAATCCTGACTGTGTAATTACTTCTTTAAAAAAAAAAGTGCAGTATCTAAACCTAGCACAAACAATTGGTACGGAGTTCCGAAATGGCTTCCATGAATTATAGTGTGGACAGAAAAATCAGTGAATATCTAAAAGAATCAGGCTGTGTTCTCGTGTTCACCCACCTCCCCACCATCACCACCTGCTCCCTCTTTCACTATGCTGAGCGCATCATGCATTGGAGGATTTTTGTGTTGGTGGGAATAATGAATACGTCTCCTGGGGCTGGAGCTGGGATATTTTTTTAATGAATAAATCTGATGGAATAGCGTGGCCAGGGGGTTGCTTTGGCTTGGTATCCATGCTTAGCTAGCCCCAGTCAATAAGAAGCATGCACAGCTTCCCATTCTGTCATCCAGAGAGACTGCATGTCTGTTGTGAGCAGCCAACAGTTTGGTCACAGTTCTTTGCTCCCTCACTGTTTATTTGTCAGGAAGGTTGCGAGCTTAAAGCCAACTTGTGTTTGACTTGACTACTAAAAATACATATTTGGACTAAGCAGATATGCTGCCTTTTTTAGATTTTGTCTTATTTTGTGTATGACTCTTAAAATGGTAAGTCAATATATAGAACTATGTTCTTTTAACGCAACCAATATTCACTAAATTTAAATTTTATTTGAAAAAGCATTCAGCTGGCTTCACTCAAACAGAAATGTGAACCTCTTGCCTTCTACTCTGGGTGTCACTGGTCCAAGGACAGACACAGTTTCAGGCTCTCCCATATGTGGGGTAAATTTGCTGCCTCAGCTGTATCTGTAAACGAACTCTATTATGTGCATGTTTAGAAACTTGTGTAAAAACAGGAACATGCCAACAGACTAAATACAAAAATTTTATAGATCCTGCTGCCATTCTCTGCTCTCCAATATTTCTGTCAGAGGCCTTTCCCCTGCAAAGAGTGAATTCTCTGTGGCATTATCTATCTATTGTTCCCTCCAGAAGCCCATCAAATGGATGTTGAAAGAGGGGATTGCAATGAATAGAGGTGGGATGCTGAGCTCAGATACTGTAGCTGCACTCTACATAACACTGCAGTGTTGTGGAGAGCTAGTTAACATTAAATAAACCTCTGCATTGACAGGAAGCGAGAAATCAAATCAACCCCAGTCTGTGCAGCATGGCCAAGGACAAATAAAATTCATGTCCAGGCTACTATACTAAGCAGATAGAAGAGCTGTGTGTTATTTCATTACATATTTTAGAAACATTTTTACCATTTGCTATTCAGGTATCCAAATGAGACGATGAGAAAGCAAAAACTGAAAAACAAAGTTTAAAATCAAAACTATACTTCAAGTGTTTCCAACTGATCTGGATGTGGAGATGTGGAAATAAAATAAAACCCTATGCATTGTGTCTGTAATATATCAAGGAGACAGGTATAAAAAAAAGGACTACTTAAAATACAAGAGGACTAAGTTCTCTTTTACGTAATATTGCTAATATTAAGAATGCTTTCAGGCTAACATCTTGTACTGCTGTAGGAAAATCTCCATCTACTTCACTAAAGACAAAATCAACCAAAGATAGCAGGAAGCAAATGAATCAAATTTGAGCAAATAAAAAATGTGATTAATTTTGATTAGCTGCACAAATTAACATGTTTAAAATGTCTTATGAAATATTCATATAGTTTGCCAGCCCTGATATTTATATAACAGATTACTTACACTAATACTGTAGCTGCTGCATATAATGTGTTGAATTCCCGGCTGATCATGAAATACGAAAATCATTTTTAGTTTCAATACGTTTCTCTCTTAGTTTCACATGCAGTTTGTACTAAGTCTAATATGGGATAGCTACCAGTTTTTTAATGAGCTAAGGTGAACTGAAATAAACATAAAGAAAGAACAAATGTGACATATGGGGAACATTAATAAACCTTTGTGTGACTCCAGGATTTGCTCATTCCTGGGCCAGCATCAGTAGTCTCTCTACAGCTCCCTTCATACTGGCGATATTCATCTCAATAACACCAACATCTGTGTCCACCTGCTAATCTCTCCATCTCTGCTTTTTCTTTATTGCATCCTTACACCAGAGGAAAAGGGAGGGCACAGAGGCCCTGGGCTGGTGTGCTAATGGGAAACACAGGTGTTTTCCAGATGCCACCATCACAAATTTCTCCGATTCCCACGCCAAGTCTCAACCAGCTGATGCTGCTCACCACGAGCGCCACACTATGGGACATTCATTCCAATCTACTATATAAGAGAAGTGGAATGGAGTGGTTGGGTTGCTTTGACGCTAGTGATCTAGACTCTCAGGGAAATCTAGAGTTTCATAGTATTTGCTGTAAAGAGATAAAGGCCAACAGCGACCTATCTAGCTTGAATTCCTTGCTGTTTTAATTTTAATCTTAGCACTAGCAAAACTAATAGGTCAGATTTTTAAAATAGAGATTTTGAAATTTTGAGGTAGGTCCAATTCTGTGTTATTCTACGGTTGTTGTTCTAAGTACTTCTCAGACAGAATAAGATTTTCACACATATGTAGGTAATGTTGTTAAAGAACATCTGTAGTAATTACGTTATGCTCGATAGGCTATACCCGGGCTAGGAATGCAATGATTTCCCTAAAAACCCCGAAAGCAGTGCTCCTCAGGCCTTTTAAATGTTGTCTACCTTATACTGTTTTGCATTTTAAACTAAATAACCTTTAAATAACCTCCACACTTCTGAGACAGCTTTCCACTGGATTTTGTAATGTGGCTGTGGGGATTTGCTCATTCAGCCAGGGAAACTGTAATGATACAGCATACAAAGACATTGTGCAAGAGATGACATTACATTGATTTATGGAAACTCTTCCACATTGAGTCATTTTAAGAACTATATGGGATAATGGAGTAAGTATAATGTCCATCGTTAAAACAAATCTATTTTCCATTAATGGTCCAGAACCTGATCCTTCAGCATTTGCCACCATAAAAACCATTCATGTTAATGAGCTCATAATAACAATTCAAGCAGATAATAGCTAAGTGGAGTAATCTATTTGAAGGAGAACGGCTCCCAGTGTGCACTGCATTTAGAGTAGTATCTAACTGAAAAGCCTCAAACAAAATAACTTCTTAACATTCTTCTTTGCTACTGCAATAGAATCAGCAATACATCACAGTATGAAATACCTGGGCCTGTATGATCAAGACAAGATAAACATTGGACTTCATTATTTGGATTACATTGGATTAAATTACTCTTTGAAGTAAACAAGTAAGCCCTGGGCCAAAGGAGCTTAGCACCCTGTGCAATCCTTGTTGGTTTGTGTTAGGGGTTAGAGATAAGAGTGTATAGAGCTGGATATAGAAAATGATAAGGATGATTATATTTAACCACTGTAATCATGGTCATATCTGCAAGGCACTGAAGTTTCCCTTGCCAGGAAACTCTTTTGAATGACTATTGTGTCAGCTATTGTGTCTGTGATAGCAAGTAATTTGCTGTTCCACAGCTTACCCCCTCTATCAGTGTTTCTCAGTCCTGGTCCGGGAGTACATTCTGCCCTGTACATTATGGTCTTTTACCTCCTCCAAACTCACCTGATTCAACTTATTCAGGCAATTAACAAATCAGAACTAGGTAGAACACGGTGAGTTGAAGGAAGGAAAACACTTAATATCTTAAAAAGTATATAAAATATTTAAAATATGCACGTTTTAAAAAAGTCTAGCAAATACACGTGACTAATAAGTAATGATTACAAGCAGTTTGTTAACACTTTCTCTTGCACTTTTAATGACAACCTGAAATCAACTGAAGTTTTTTTGTAGTTGAACTATTTGAATCACTTCAAAGACAATCTAATTAATCAGCCGATTAATTAAATCTGTCTTTTATGGCACCTACACTGAAGGTAGACTCCATGGTGCTAGCAAACTATCACCCAAAGGGAATATAGTTTAGCTTTGTCATACAGTGTACATACTGCACAGAGAGAGGTGGAAGGATATTCAGATTGGTCCTACAAGGATGTAAAGGGAGCTAGAAAAAGAGACATTAGCAGTGTGAATATAAAGAACTTGTTTGAGACAGCTATAATTTTTCCACTGAGAGTTACAGCTGTTACAGAAACTCAGGGTCAACCTTGTCTGTGCTAGTAATAAACAGCCAGATCTCGAAAATGAGGGAAATGGATGCAGCTAAACTGGAGGGGTTGGTTTACAAAAAGCCATTGAGCAAAGAATGGTGTGTGTCTCCAACTACATGCTAATGGGTCACTGTATCACTATCAAAGCATCTCCACTGTGGAATTCCCATTTCAGCCGAAGATATTAAACCAGGACGCAGCTCTGTTTTAAACAACAGTATCAAATAATGGCACACGGAGCAGTCATGATTGTGAAATAAAGACTGTAAAGACTGATTTCCTGTTTTTATTTGGTTTTATAATAGTCTAATTTGTTTTTTATTTTATCAAACATTGTGAACTGTACAATTCTTTCTTCTGTGGGTAAAACACAATGTTGTGGCCCTTCTAGGTCCTTAACTGTGTAAAAAAATAAATAAATAAAAACGTACACAATTTTTCTTATGACTACATTAAGCAGTCAATCAGCCACTGAGATATGTTTAGTGTCTGAAGATCCACAATCCTCAGGACTAACCTTTACAGCAATACACATCAGTGCGTGCCCACGACTGCAGTTCATAAACCACCGCCTAGAATATAATCAACACAGCAACAGAACACTTCAAACTAACACACCGTCTTTAGTGAGACTTTACTTCGAATAATAGTACTTTTAATGAGATATCATAAAGAATAGTTTTTTGCCCTGCCCTAATGCACAATAATATACTGCATTTAAGTCCAGAATCTTTTTTTTAATCAGTCTGTGTACTGCTGCATAAATTGTAGCAGCTTTGATTATGCATTTCACTGAAACTGAATTACAGAATTAAATTGTTAAAGTATACATGAGGTATTCTTCTTTTTACCATTAAATGAAACTCAATAATAAAGAAATTAAATTTGGAAACCCAACATTTTTTACTTTTAGATTTATACTTTACTTTATTTAATCCCAAAAGAGGGCATGTACAAATTAAAAAAAACACACACACACAAACAATCTAATTGGTTGTAGTAGATGATAAACAATAAAGGAGACTTCCTTACAAGTCTGTGACTTGTTGGATGACTAATCCAGATGACAGCATGGACTTAAGTCACCATTGCATATAAACTTAGCTCAAGGACATGTATGTATATATATATATAAAAAAACAATTCACATATTTTGACACAAGGGCTTTTATTAACATCATAATTCTGCCAACCGAGACTTGGTCCTTCTGGTAATCACAGGCCAACTCCACTGTGTCTCACACTGTGAGAGGGATGCTCATCTGCTCTAAGGCTATAAATAAAAATGTACATTCAAAACTCAGGGCACAGACATTTTTTTTTTACTCTACAGTTATACAGAGATGTGCAAGTCAGTGTCTAGCATTACACACCTCAGCATATATTAGCGTAATCTGGGATGACGCACTATATGGCACACATACACTGTTATTCATAGCAAGCTGCTTTAGATCCGTTTATAAGTTCTCTCCTTTCACAGCTGAAATAAAGCTTTTTGCAGGGTTTCTCTGTTTTTAGAGTGAGACAGAAAGCACTATGTTTTTAGGTCAGTCATGTCCCTGGTTAATAAGAATTAATATGTTCCAGAGCACGTTATTTATTCTCTCTAACAGCCCCATCTGTCTGTTTTCTTTTGTTGTTCTCTTCCCTTTGAACTGGTGTGCTATCCCTAAAGACCCAGCCTTATTTAAAGCTCCTGCTAAAGACAGAGATGTGCAGAGCATGTCCCAAGATAGTTCAATTAAATACTGCACTTGCTCAGCGTCAGCATTCAATGTGGATGTGCTGTTAGGTGTGTTGTTTCATCACTGCAGTAAGATACTGCTCATGTTTCAAAGCTTATCGTATATAAAATGTCACATGTCAACTTCCACAAACCCACCACTGATTCCAGGTCCCTTTACTGAAATCTGGTTTATCTGTTATCTGTTTAAAGTGTTTAGTCCACTTGGTGGATATATGGTGGTTAAGTATCTACTCACTTCCCAGCAAGTGTGCAGGAAGCATCTAGTGCGGGCAGGGGTAAGCCTCCTAAGAATTTCACACAGATTAGAGAGGGAGTGTGCAAGTGTGTGAACCTGCCTCTTCCATTTGTTCAGCACTAATTCATAATGTAAACTCCTAAAACTAAAGTTTACTAAAGTATTATGTAGGCTTTCATGGATTTTAAAATTGTCCAAATAATATTTTGGAAATACAGAAAAAACACAGCAAGAGACTAATATACAGTATACGTTAAACAGAAACAAAAAGAAGCTTCTTTTCTTAATGTTTTGATGAAGCACTATGGAGACGCTAAAACTCGCAGAGAAATATTTTTAAGCATCAAGTATTGATTTATCGTTCAGACCTTCACTGTGTTGTATTATTACCATTACTGTGTGGGCTTTTGTATCATTGTGCTCACAAAGGTTTTTGAAAGCACATCATAGCCTTTAATGCATGCTTACTTTTCTTCTGTGCTTTCAAGCTGGAGTTTTCATTTTATGGTTAGAATTTGTAGACACAGTCCCATTTTCTCAAAACTTCTGGGGATTTTGATCAGAGAAGAACCAGGAAAGCACATGTGCATGAAAGCAATTTTAAAAACTCAGATAACTTAAAAATTCACAATTTTTACATTCATATTTATTAATGTTATTATTATTATTATTAATCTATTTATTTATTATTCTCTTTATTGAATCCGAGTCACTGAACCATTTTGTGACATAATTTAATTTGGTGAGAAATTAAATTTATTCACTTTAGTTGTTTTTTTTTCTCTTATTATGCCTTTCTTTTCTGAATACGGTGTTCTGTATATATGTTGTGAGGAGATCTGTCTCTTTCAAGGGAAAAGGAAAGCTCATTTGAAGCAAAATCCATGTAACACGATGTTCCTCTGTAAAATGATTGTATTTTTCTCCCTCAGGAACATGCACTGTACATTAAGTACGTTGATACTGAATAAACATGTCAAAGATATTTTTACAATTTATTCACCTGACTGTCAAAACCACTGTAGTATGTGTATATTAATGGTTAAAAGCCATATAATAATGCACCATAATAATTTTTTATACAAGATTAAATCTGGATGCAGTCGCAGTGACGCAGCTTCAGTAGTCATGGGAGAGAGAGGAAAGCACGTGTGTAATCCACTGTATGGCTGAAAAAATGAAGTGCAGAGGACTGGGGAGAGGACAGGAGCCAGAAATCAAGGATTATGAGAGATTTTAATCCCCAGGTGGGCAACCTGTCTCCAGGTCAGTGGGTGAAGCAAGGTCATTTTTTGATAAGGAACTGCGCTAAAGTGTGTTACAGATTGCAGTGTGATCCTATAGAGCCCCTATAGAATAATGTAGTACTTTAGAGAACTGAATAGGTAGCTATATCAACTTTTATTTTTAGTGATGTGAATGATGGAAATCATTGTAAGCTTTATAAACTCAAAACTCCACCACCTGTACATCATGGAAGTAATAGAGAGACATACAGTAAGTGCTCCATTTTTTTTTTTTTTTTTTTTTACATTTCTGAAACAGGTCTAAAGTCAGAGCTCTGTATATGGACCAGTAACCACTTAGAAAGCAAATCTACTTTGTGCATGTGTCTGATTACAAGTTTGCAAGTGGAGGCATGCTTTAAGACAATATGAGTCACATGTTCATGTGCAAGACCTGTCTTAACACAAATATCACATCACATTCACAGCTTATACAAAAATGTCCTCAGATCAAAACCATGTCGACTCCGATCTGATACCGAGCCAGCGCCAGGCAATGTTCATAATTCTAACTCTAATACATGGCATCTCTTATTACCATATGCTGTTTTCATGCACCAAAGTTGGGTGTGTGGTTCTAGTTAAACCCATTAGTTCCAACACACCAAACTACAACATGCCAAGTCCAAGGGTTAATACGCTGAATCTGCTTAGGGTGTTAATCTTGCTGCTTCTATTTTGGCCAGTAGACAAGGAAACATTCTGAATGTGTTACACAAAAAAAAAAAGAAAGAAAGAAAAGAAAAAAAACCCACCAACAATACACCATGCACTTGTTCGACATCACTGCGCTTCTGTCAAGCAATTTTACAGCTCTGTCAAACATTTTATATACCAGGCCTATAGGCGCGCACGAAAAGCAGGGCGCAGTTAAGCAGTTTAAAAGATTCAGTCTAAATTTTGACTACCTTCTGTTGCATAATTGTGGTCGCGGAGGAAGCTGCTGTTGATTTTGCGGGTGTCTATTTCCTCATCCATGTATAAGGCGGTGTGGCTGGAAACAGAAAGCATAGAAGCCGGCGTCCATGATCCGCCGCATCGATTCAGATCCGAGGAATCCGCACGCGCAGCAGCGACATCCAGCCGGCACAGAACAAGCTGATGCTGCTAGTTCACTCACACACGCGCGCGCGCGCAGTCCTTATGCAGCAGAGGATCGGATCGGCTGTCACAATTTCTGGGTGTGTCAGTGTCGACTAACGAACTGCGACTTCTTTAATGAAGAATGGCCGGAATGAATACTCAGCGGTGCTAAACGGTGTGGGTAAAAATCCATGTTCTGGAGACAGATGTGTGGCCGAGCTGCATCTGTGTAGCGAGAGGATGAGCAAGCGGCGCGCGCTGCTGCAGTCACTGCTTCGCACCCTGCGTTTTTGGCTCCGCCCACTACCGCGCGCCTCTCTCCTGCAGGATCGTAAGAGCGCGCATGCGGGGTCCCAGAACTGGCTGGTATACAGATACACACCGGCATACAAGTTTACATTTTTACATAGGTAGCATAATTTCCGTCACGTCTTTTCATCCCCGCACATGAAACTAAATTAACTTCTACTGGAAGCACATTCCTTCCACATTCTTGCCCATTCAAGTGAATTGGCTTTTTAGCCAGGTAAATATTTTTTTTGTGTTTTGCCTGACAGTCAGTGTCTGGGTTTGATGAGTGTATTTATACATTAGATCAGAAAGGAGTGACTGTGTGGATGAGTAAACAAACTTTGCATCCTAAATAGACATATTTTTAAATTTATGCATCCTCAAGGACTTGCAGTGCAGACTTGGAAGGGGACTAGAAGAATGCCCATAACAATGATGACAGAAATGATGATCTCAGAAAAATAGTTGGATATTGTCTTCGCTCACTGTTTGTTGCTGCCTATTTTGTATTCTAAACTATTCAAATTTATTCCACACTATAGGCATTTTGAATAAGTCTGCTTAGGGAAACGTATAGTTAAAATGTTTAAAATATCATCTGAAGTGTTTAAAAGTGGCACACAGAGGTGAAGCTACAGGGGAGACAATTGCCTGGGCCCCCATATTCTGAGAGGGCCCCCGAGGGCTAATCATTTAAATAATTAAAAATAATAAATAAATAAATAAATAAACAAACAAACAAACAAACAAACACTTTATGTTCTGTTATATATGTAATTATATCTCTGGGTAACATGAAGACATAATATCAAAAATCTGTCAGAAGGGCCCCATGCATTTATTTTGCCCGGGGCCCCCACATAATCTAGGGTCACCTCTGTTGGCACATAATTCATTCATATGTCATGGAGTTGAGTGCTATGAGCAGTGTGACTATGTGTAATTAAACCTTTTCCACTGACTTTTTTTATGTAAAGAGACTAGGAAAAGCAGATTTCAATACATTTAATGGTAAGGGTGTGTCACAACACAGAGAATGATTCAGTCAAATACACTCTGATGTCCAAAAAAGCTGATGTTCACCCTGTTTGCCTCCAGTTGAATTCAGGTGTTTTATGTGCATATACACTCACTGAACACTTTATTAGGAACACTTTACTAATACTGGGCAGGGCCTCCCTTTGCTCTCAAAACAGCCTCAATTCTTCATTACATGGATTCCATAAGATGTTGGAAACATCCCTTTGACATTATGGTCCATGTTGTCATGTACTTTCATTCTCCCTTTCTACCACATCCAAAAGGTGTTCTACTGGATTCAGATCCAGTGACTGGGAAGGCCACTGCAGAACACTCTCTCTCATTGTCATGTTCATGAAACCAGTTTGAGATGACTTTTGCTTTGTGACATGGTGCATTATCATGCTGGAAGTAGCCATAAGAAGATGGGTAAATTGTGGCCATGAAGGGATGCACATGCTCAGCAAAAACAGTCAAATAAGCTGTGGCATTCAAGCAACGATTGATTGGTATTAATGGGCCCAAAGTGTGCCAAGAAAACATTCCCCAAACCATTACACCACCTCCACCAGCCTGGACTGTTGACACAAGGCAGGTCCATGTATTCATGATCGCTCATTCAGGCACCAAATTCTGACCCTACCATCTGTGTGCCTCAGCAGAAATTCATCAGACCAGGCTACGTTTCACCACTCTTTAGCTGTCCAGTTTTGGTGAGCCTGTGCCCACTGCAGTTTCAGCTTTCTGTTCTTGGCTGACAGAATAGACCTGATAGGGCCTTCTGCTGTTGTAGCCCATCCACCTCAAGGGTGGACGTCATTCTGCTGTTGCTGTTGTAGCACATCCGCCTCAAGGGTGGACATCATTCTGAGATGCTCTTCTGCTCACCACAATTGTACAGAGTGGTTGTCTGAGTTCTGTAGCCTTTCTGTCAGCTTGAAAAAGTCTGGCCATTCTCTGGTTGACCTGTCTCATCAACAAGGTGTTTCCATCTCCAGAACTGCTTCTCATTGAATGTTTTTTCTTTATTGCACCATTCTGAGTAAAAACTGAGTAAACAACAGAGACTGTTGTGTGTGAAAATCCCAGGAGATCAGCAGTAATAGAAATACTCAAACCAGCCTGTCTGGCACCAACAATCATGCCATGCTCAAAATCACTTAGGTCACATTTTCCCCCATTCTGATGGTTGATGTGAACTTTACCTGAAGCTGCTGGCTCATATCTGCATAATTTTATGCACTGCACTACTGCCACATGATTGGCAAAATAGATAATAATTGCATGAATGTGTAGGTGTACAGGTGTTCTTAATAAAGTGCTCAGTGTGTGTAGTTACACACACACACACACACACACACACACACACACACACACACACACACACACAGCCTCATACTACTGACTTTGGTGAATTCATTCCAAACACACAACTCACAATATACTTTTTTCTTTGCACTTGAGTCAGACTGCCAACATAGTTCATGCTATGCCGAGTGGTAGCCACAAATAACCATACTATGAGACTTGCACTCATGCAGCTAGTCTAAATTTCTTATGTAAAAATGTGCACCAACTAGTGTACCAACTAGCTCACTGATTTGGAATTGACCATCTCAAGAAAAGTTCAAATGTCAGATTTGAATCCTGGCTCAGATTTGAATCTGGCATATGCCTCTCAGCCTGAACAGCCTGCTAGTCACAAATGCACAGGCCTGGCAATGATCAACAAACATAACAAAAAGCACAGAAAAAGTAAAACATACTTTCTAGATGCCCAACAAGTTTAAAAAAAAAAAAAAAAAGAAAAGGTTAAAAGTTCTCCCTAGATGAATCTACGACTTATCTACAACTTATCCGCGAATATACAAATCTACGAATATATGACTTTCTATGACCAGTAGCAGAGTCTATGCTAGCTCACAGACACCCACCACAGACTGTAAACTAGCTGTGACAACTGCTCTAAAGATGGCCTATGTGGTGCATCGTGTGACTAAGATGATGAATCACTACACTACAATCACTACAAGTAGTTGGAGCTTGTGTTACATAGCCGGTGATCTTACCAGATGAAGCACTATTCCCACATGTGCACTGCTCAAGTGCTGAGTGCAAACTGGTGTACTTCAGAAAATCATGAGGAAGGAGGATTATCTAGAAATACTGAAGCAAAACCTCAAGACATAAACTACAAAGTTAAAACTTGATTGCAACTGGGTCTTACATCAGGATAATGATCCCAAGCATACCTTCAAAGTAATAACAAAATGACTTAAACACAGCAAAGTGAAAGTATTGGAGTGGCAATCACAAAGCCCTGATTTGAATCCTATAGAAAATAAACAAACATACACAAAAACAGGGCCACAAACCTGACGGTGCTTTCAGGAGAAATAGGCAAGTATTCTGGTAAAGCCTTTTGAGAACCTTGTGGAAGACTACTCCAAGTGTTTGATTCAAGTTAGGAAACTAAAAGCAACTAAAATGCCACCAAACACTAACAAAGTATATGTAAATATTTGACCCACCAAAAATCTGATATAGTAAATAAAAGCTGAAATAAAGTAGATAACTGACTAAACACAGGGAATGTATGGTAACATGAAATGTGTGGAATTGTGAAAAATTAACTTTCAATGTCTTTAGCCTAGATGTATGATAACTCCTGATCAATGTCTGAATGTCCTTGATGTACACTGTGGAGTGGGCCCTTGACAACACAAGCACCACTAAAGAAGCTCACAAAGCCATGAAGCTCATGAAGGGGCTAGTGACAGGGAGCTTTACTGCCAAAAACATCACTCACAGATCAGTAGGTTCTGATGGCAATGTCACAGGATGTAAAATAGGCACAATTAATATGGTACTTACAAAACAATTATATAATAATTTATAATTAAAATGATCATGTCTCACCAACAGTGGAGAGGAATAGTAGGTTTATACTCTAGACCTTATGCTACTGAATAAAATGACTCCAGAAGTCATTGGTCCAACAGACTATTTTTGTTATTGACAACTATACAACTGCCTTATTGCAAGGACATTTTCATATTCTATTTTTAACTTTCATATAATATGAAAATGCAGTTTTCTATCCTGAAGAATGTCCCTACCGTGCACAACATAGGAACAGCTTTACCTCAAATCACTTACACTGAAGACTGAAATCATGTTTCATACATTTGAAATAAAAAGCTTCACCAGAGCAATGTTTATACATTTTTCGTTGTTACACAGCCACTCTGATAGATTTCTTCTCTTTTCTTAGCTTCAAAAAGGCTTGCTTTTCTCCCATAGACAACTCTTTGGTCTTCATGTTCGTTCATCCTTTTTAACAACAAATCCAGTCTTCACAGGCAAAATCCAGGGCTCAAGCCAAGAGCAGACATTCAGAGCTATTAATTGTTTAAACAATCAATGTAACAGGGCACACCTGGGCAACAAGAAAAATGTCAGTCACATGTTCCAATATTTTTGATGGGTGGGATAAAAAAAAAGAAAGAAAGAAAGAAATGTGCCATGTTCTAAATTGTTTAACACATAATACATGTAAACATCAGGGAATGAAAAATGAAATTCTGATCCATCATCACATATTATCCTTTTAATCTCAAGCCTTTATGTCTTCAGTGTATAACGAAAACAAAAGAATTGGCCTTGCTGTTCCAATACTTTTGGAAGGGATTTATATTTGCAATTCATAATAATACAACATGATCACTGTATTTATGTTGACCAGGTTTGACAGTATTAACTCCATAGAAAGGGCCTAAGCTTGAGTGAGTTAATTGTGAATTACAGTCAATAGGGAAAGAGATTTAATAGAAATTAGGAAAATATGTAACCAGGAAGAGTTTTAACATACAAAACAGGTATAAAGCTTTAGACTCTTGAAGGGAACCTGGCGCATGAAAAAAATTAGTGGACACTGGGTGGGCCAAGGACAGTGAAGCAGGGGGCACTTTGACAGGATCGTACCCAGGCAAATTAGGACAAAGCCCACATGCTGAGCTGCTAGACATTTAAATGAACATGACCGCGGTTGCTTTAATAATGTCATAGCACCAATCAAAGCATAGAAATTGATATAAAAAGGTACTGTATATACTTTCTGTGCCCATAGCAGAAATGAGCACATATAAGTCTTTGTTACCCTGTGAATAGTGATTTTTCAAAATGCTTTTTAATCTGCACCCCCAAAAGACAAAAGACACACACTTATCGTCTTACTTTTTACACTCATGTGACTGTACACAATCCTCATTCAGCTCATCAGTCTTCCATGCTCTGTCTATTGTGCTTACATTTTTATATCTTTTCCCCCCTCACACCATTACATTTTTTTAATCTCTTGCAACCGCACAGCATGCATTATATTCATCACACCTTTGCCTGTCTAGTCTGCATCCGCTTCATTTTCATGGGAGGAACTCTGCCCTCCCATTCTAATCCCCCCTCCTTTTTACCCAATTTCCAAAATAGATGAGTTGGCTCACTTCCTAATAAGACATTGTGAAGCATGAAGAAGTAGCTGAGAAGTGTGTGTGGTTTTGTGTAAGGGAGGTCTGTGTGTTAGGGAGGTGGTGTGTTATCGATTATTGCTCACTAGAGAAGTGTCTGTTTCCTATATCAGGATAATGCTCCTTTGTCATTCCTTTTTTATAGGTCCTATTTAACATCATCATCAACTTATTGTCAAAAAGCATAAAGATTCAGCACCATGGACAGCGATACCCAAGACATCTTGAGTACCCCTTGTAAACTGTCCAGTTTATGTTTGTGCCTGATATTCACAGAGCCAGGATAGAGCCAGATAATGGTATGATTTTTCATCATACTCTTTGTGATGAGATTGTGAGAGTGTGGTCTCCTCCCAATGACACATGGGATGAGTGAGTGATAAATCAATCACTGATAAGATGTCAGCAACACTGTTCAACTATAAAATGTTATTTGTACAAACCAAAACCAGAAACTGGTAAAGTTGTTACATTTACACAAGCCACACAACCTTCTGTTTTATTTATCAATTTGTCCAAAATAATACCTCGTGCTAAATAAATATGATATACATTAGTATTTAACAAATGATTGACATGTAATTTAACAGTAAAGTAAGTAAACACGTAGACTGTCCCACTATTTGTTTGCTTTGAACTATGGTGATACAAATATGAGTCTGATACATTTCAAACCTACCGTATGTAGTGCAATTTCTGTAGTAATCTATAGGTTGTATGTATCACTGACTACTGGTTTCTTCAGCTGAATAAAAAAAATCCACAAAACTCTCCTCCAGTTACTAAACACAGATGGTAGTATACTAAACACCTGTGAGCACCAGTCAAAAAGGAAAAACAAAACAGCATTTTTAATAAGTGTAATAATCAGCACCATTAACATGTTTTTGTAAAGTGTTAAAGCTCATATTTAATGGAAGGCCTGCTTAACCTTTTTGGGCTAAAATCTTCGTCCTTTTTTTCCCCTCCTCTTTCGACTGAAAACTGAAAGAACCGTTTTAACCATTTTCAGTCTAAATTTTCAGTGCCATCCCTAATAAATATGTTAAGCTAATGTTAAATACATACATGTCTAATGTTAGCCAAGTCAGACATACACTCATAAATTTTATTTCATATTAATGAACTCAAAACATTTTCTACTTACCTTGACAGAACAAGAGGGATGAGTTTGGGGTCTAGGGAGCAGGCTTCCAAGAGGCATCTGTTAATATTCAAAATACCAGCACAGGTCATTCCAGATTAACATGTTGACTGGCTCACCTGCAATTTTACTGGGAAGAAAAAGACTGCTTGTTTGGCATGTTTTCAACTGATAACTCATATTAATGTTGGCTTTTCTGCTCCCCTGTTCTTGGAGAGCTCCAGGGCCGGAGCACGCTAAACTTTCTGCACTCTTTTCCCTTCACAAAGATGAGTCAAAAGAGAGTGCAGCTGACCTGTGGAATTTATTCCAGTTAACTTTACTTCCACCAACAAAAACAAACCCTTAAGGGAGATCATGTAACAATGTCCTCCGAAACAAAGGAGCTAGGAAAACCTCGGGAGAAAAACTCAGCAGAAAAACACCAGAGTAGAGCTTCAAAGTTTGAGCTCTCTGAAGTGCTCTTTCAGTCTCTATTAATGCTTGCTACTGATTGACAATAGACGAGGGCTAGAAACAATAATCAAGTGTGACGTGGTGACGTGTAGAGAGTTGGCTGTGTGCTTCGTCTCCCTCTACTGGCAGACAATGTGACACCAAAAGCCTCTATTCACTGTGACGCATCACCCCTAACTAATCACTACTGATGTTACCAGGCATTTACTACTAAGTGTAGTCTATTCTGGTTTTGAGCCTGTTTGTTTAGTTTATTGAGACAACACCAAATGAGTGGTGGGTAGAGTAGCCAAAACGTCCTTAAATAAAAATACTTTTCTTATATTAAAGTTATAGTAATCACCAAATAATTACCTGAGTAAGAGTGAGGAAGTAACCGGCAAAAAGACTACTAAAATTTCTCAGTGGTTCTACTGATGATTAATGATCCTACCTTTCCAAAGGTTCACTACTTGGAACCCTTTCTGGAAAGGAAAAACCCAACTGAGCCTTTTTTTTCTTAAGACTGTACTCATTACACAGAATCAGATTTAAATCTGAATTTAAATAGTGCAGAGAACAAGAGGTTTCATCTCTGTACTGTTCCACTCAGTATCAATGGCAAAGGGAAAGGAGAAAAAATGTCACAGTGGTGTGCAGAGGAGATCTCCAACATGTATGGATTAAAACGAGTAGGGGCATACTGTTATAGAAAAATAATCAGTCTTGGGGCTAAGCATGTTGATTATTTTCCTATAACAGCATGTCCCAAAGTGTTTTATGTCTCATACCACAGCAATTTGCCAACAATTAGCCTAATTCTTTTTTTTACTGAAGAATGACCTCATACTTTATCCATTTAAAGTTACATTTAATCTTGAACAAAATGGCATATTCTCCATCCTTATACTTTACGTCTGTGTGTTAAAGCGCTCACACAGGTGACTCTATCTGGAAATGATAAATAAATGTCTCCCTACAGAAATCTTCAACATATTGATTATCAGTGACTTTAATTTAAAATTAAAAACTACATTTTAAAGTAAAACATACATTCTGATATAGAAATTAATTCATACATGGACATTAACTTCATTATGTAATCCTTTATCTAAATATCTTTAAGAAAATAAAAATCTATATTCTATCTAGTGTATGCAAAACAAATATTGCAAAACATATTCTTCCGTTTCTTTTGAAGTCAGTTCTAGAGATCAATATATTTGCATATGATGAGTGAAATGGCCTGTACTGCATATTCAGAGAATACAATTTATAGTCCCGTGCTGCTTTAAACTGATAGCAATGTACAGAATTCAGTGTTAAATTTAGTCCTTCTTTCTGAATGATCATACTGTGACATCCACAACAGCCATATGTACTCTGAGGCAGAGAAGGAATAGGTCCCTTAATACAAAGACAGCCACACACACACACACACACACACACACACACACACACACACACACACACAAACATAGTACTATCAAAGCAGAGCAGAACAGGGAGACAAAGATACAACCAGCTGGCTTCATCCCCAGCTGTCTGTCACTGCACTGCAGTGTCTGGTTGTACTTTTACAGCTGTTACACTGCAGCACCCCCTAAAGGTTAAATACAGACATTACCTTTTCACTATTTACTTGTGGCACTAATACAATAACCATATTGCCCAGCTGAGAATGAGTATGTTTATGCTCATCATCTAAACAGTTTATGTATATGATCAAAATTCTATGTTTAATTAATGGTTACCATTGACTTTGGAGGTTAAAGATGAGATAATACAGTGTGGAAAACAGTGTCATGTTTCTTCGATGGTTTGATCCTTTGAACCGTATTTCTCATAAATGCATGCCGAATTTTGTGCGTAAACTAGCTCCATCTGTTTCCATTTTAGTTTGTGTTGCTTTGAACATCCACATTACTGCTATATTTTAATGTCCATCTGTATGTATGCAATTCCTTCTGGAATTCTACTGTGTACAGGCATGAGATGCCTAACAGAAACACTTAATGAATTCAAAATTGCTGAGGTAAAATATCTATTGTGATATAATGACAAATGGCTCTACTCAGTTCATGTGATTTGTAAATGCCTAAACAGTTTAAATGGATGAGACAGGTTTAGATGCAAAAGCAAAAATGTTCCGGCTGCTCAGTGCCTACTATCTAAGTGATATCACATGTGGATTGGCACTACTGATTGTCTGGCATTAAAAAGTCACTATATTTAGCAGAAATCCGAGTTCTACTTCCTTTCATTCTGGACCACCAGGCCGGTTTCCTTCCGGAACTAGTGGAGTTTTCCCATTTGCTTGTTTCCTTGCTGAGTATCAATACTGAAGATATGGTGACTGAGACATCAAGTGCATAGCCTATAATAGATTCCCACTATATTAGAATTGTCCTGTTTCCCATTCTCATCTCGTTGAGGAGTTGAGGAAGTGGCGATTGTAATTGTAATATCTGACTCATTACCACAATTGTCTTTTTTTTTAGTTTGGGGGAGTAGCTAATTTTATAAGCTTAGTAACTGTTGAAATGCTGTGCACTTTCCTCAGGATAGGATGGTGTATTGAATTTGGATGAATGACATGATCAGTCCCCAAATTGTTTGTCATCTGTATTGCAGCATAATACCATTAGCGACATGTGAAGCACTGCTCACAGGCTATGAAAATACTGTTCTAAAGGCTATGAACAGAAGCAGGCAGAAGACATCACTGATTAATCCTATGGAAGAGGAATATTACTAATAGGCCCTCTGTGTCTGCTATGCACCAGATCAACAGATAACTGGCATCAGAAGCAGAACACACTTTATTTGCAAATATGTTGGAATTTCTCTTGATGCAACAGTGCCGTGGACATCATTATGTTTATGCCATTTGGCAGACACATTTAACCAGAGCAACTTTGGAGACAATTTTCCACCACACCACCAGAGGGGTCCCTCCCCTATATTCTAGGGCTTTAACACTTATTTCCTGTTTGTGGACTACATAAAGCACATACACAATGCCAATTTATCTTCACACATCTCCTGAGTTATATGTCTCTTTCTGGATCTACCAGCATTGTCTATGCACAAGAGACAGATTTACCATTGTGACCGTAATCTAGTCAGAGGTTTATACAGTGTGATCTAGATTTGGTGCAAAATAGTTTGGGGAACTTGTAATATAAACCAGACGATACCGAAATAAAGTAACTTTTGATTTAGACAGCACTGTTACTAGTCAGCACTATAGCCAGACAAGTATGCAAACTGCATGTGTTATTGGTCTCCATGCAGTATCTGTGCTGGGAAACAGAATTCAACTATAAACAAAGAGGAATATCACTTGCAGACATTTGTGAATAGGCAACATACAGTTCATCATCTACTTTTGCCAGATACAGTATGAATGTTGTTTCATCACAACCCATGGGCTCTGTAGCTCTATTTCCATTACGAATGCTCCTTACACTCAATAGAATATATTATGGTGTTGAGTGGTTGGTACTTTCAATTGTGTTTTCAACCTCGATAGCCTAAAAAGCTTATTCTCAGTCTAAATAAAGTATGTTATTAGCACTATTTATGAGTGTTATCACCATCAGAATAAACACTGGTGATGACTTTGATACATGGCCCCACTAGAAGGAAATTGCCTGGCAGTCTGGAACAAAGGGAAGTAAAGTAGTATGAGTGAGTGGATGACCGCCATACCACCTGGGTCACTCAGGTTTACAAGAATGGCCAGACGATAAGAGTGACATAGAAGCATCCTTTACAGACTGTTCATGTGAGGTTATGGTCACAGTTAAAAAGGTGACAACATGGTACTCATCAAAGAAAGAAACAAACTAGAACACTCCACTAGCTCCAGAAGTAATCCGCCCTGGTGGTCCTACACTCAGTCACAGAGCCATAGTTACAAAAGCACATAATTGGAATCAGCATGACTTCTGCTACATCATATCTAATATATCAATCAGGATGTACTGCACAACATGGACAAATTAGGCAAAAAAATAATAATAATAATAATAAAAAATACGGCACAACAATTATCAGCAAACTTTAGATATTTGGTTTACTTTTTTTGCCTCTGCATCTCAAAGCAGTAGTAGCAATAAGTAGTAATAAAAACATTTACTATTACACAAAGTATGCCATTAACTGGCTATCACACACTGGCAGGCCTTTAAGATAGGCTAACTGCTGTGAAGGTGGGTGATTGAAATACATTGCCTGGTCTTATCTTTTTAAATCAAGTGACATGGAACAAAATGCTGTTCTCTGCTAAATAGGTAGGAGCTTACCTCAGCAGTGAACACCGTCATTAAACATTAAACACTGGTGTCTGCTATATTTCTAGGGTATACAGTGATATAAATAAATCATGTGAAATTGCACGCTCTATACTTAGACACACTGATAGCTGCTCTCTTTGAAGCGTAAACGGTTTTCTATGTGGTACTGGTGTCCGTCGCAATAGGATACAGACAATGGCAGAATGCATGGTTATAATAAGTCTTCACAATCAAACTTTTTAAATCCTGAAAGAATATATATTTATCTTGCACAATGTGAAAGAAAAGCATCTTCATTTTCATTTAAAAATTATAATTTGATAAATTATCAGTGATAATGACTGACTATTTTTTTCCTGAATTGGCTGAGTAATAATTATAAATAACCATTATTTTAATGCTGACTAAAATAATTGTGATTATCAAATGTTGCCATATTATGCAATCCCAAACTGCACCAACAAAGAAGCTGCTCCATTTTTAATTGAAAGCAAAGCTGATGTATGATGAAATCACAGTCACTTTTCTGTGTATACTCTTGCGGTTAAAAGTAAACTAAGTACCAACTACTGAAAGGATGTGTGGCCCCCTCCAGCCATCGATGCTATTCCTCAAGTGCTAGCTTAACGGCCAGTAATTCTCTGTTCCCAATGTCATAGTTCTCTTCAGGGGGGACAGCTTCTTGGAAAAGGTCATGGGCTTGTCACCGAACCTCTGGGATAGGGCTGCTCCTACGCACATCTCGGAGGCATCTACCTCCACTATGAAAGGTTGAGATGGGTTTGGATGCTTGAGAATTGGGGCTGTGTTAAAAGTGGTCTTGTTGAGCTTAAGCTTGTTGAGGGCCTCCTCGGACGTGTGGTTCCCTGCCAGCTGTTTGGCTCTCTTCTTGAGGCACGACATCAATGGATGGGCTATCGAGCTGAATCCTTGGATGAAATGTCTATAAAAGTTTGCAAAGACAGAAATCTCAGATCCTTTACAGTTTTGAGTTGTAGGCCATTCAGTTACGGCAGACGCCTTAGTCTGGTCCATTGTTATTGGGCTGATAAGATATCACAGGAAGGAATGGAATTCACACTTTTCTCCTTTAATGAATAGCTTGTTTTGCAATAGACATTCAAGAACTTGGTGGACATGAGCCTCAAGGTAGAGGGTAGATCAAGATGCCACTGATGTAAGCTATGACAAATTTTCCTATCATGTCTTGTAGGACACCATTGATAAGACACTAGAGAGCCCATATAGCATTACACAATACTTGCAGTGGCCAGAGGTGGTGCTAAAAGCCATTTTCCACACTTGTCTGAGGGCTGTGGGAACCGGTGACAGTGGGTACCAGTACCAGTCCCAAAGGTTACTTGATTGAGCCCTCAATAATCTATACAGGGTCTGAGACCACCCCCTTTCTTCTCCACAAAACAGAGGTCTGCTGAGGTGGGAGATGTGGATGGACAGATTTACCTCTGTTCAATTCAATTCAATTCAATTCAGTTTTATTTGTATAGTGCTTTAAACAATGGACATTGTCACAAAGCAGCTTTACAGAAATAAATGGATTAACATTCCTAAATGTATTCCTCCATGACATGCTGTTCGGTTAGGGTAAATTCTATTATGTGGTAGGGTGGCCCCCCAGTAGAAGCAGTGGTAGCTCAGTGGTTACGGTGGTGGACTACTAATTAGAAGGTCATGAGTTCAATTCCCAGCACCACCAAGCTACCACTGATGGGCCCTTGAGCAAGGCCCTTAACCCTCAACTGCTCAGTTGTGTGTGTGTGTGTGTGTGTGTGTGTATATATATATACACACACACACAGAGTGAGGTCAATAAGTATTTGATCACCCTGTGATTTTGCAAGTTCTCTTACTTAGAAATCATGGAGGGGTCTACAATTTTCAGCATGGGTGCATTTCCACCGTGAGACACAGAATCTAAAAATAAAAATCCGGAAATCACAATTCACATCACAATGCCATTATCAGCTGAAGCACCCTGAGACAGTGGTCGTAACAGTGAGATGACCAGTGATTGATCTCCTTATTGGTCCAGGATATCTGGGGGTCATGTAATTTGCATCCACCCATCACAGATGGGTCCTCCGTCAATGGCATGGATACGTAGGGGGTGTTGTATAGGTTGAGTCAGGATGTTTAATCTGTTTACGGTTTCTTGGTTGATGAAGTTATCAACAACCATTTGGCTTGGCTTGGCTGAGGGCTGGTCACAGAGAGGACACTGTCCCACAAAATGGTCATGATGGCCACAGTAGAAGCATAATTGTTCTCTGCAACACTTCTACCAAAGACTTTCACCTGGCACGGCCCAGTTGCATAGGTTTGGAAGTGCTTCTTAGCCCCAATGAGCTCTCGTTTTCACTGAAGGCATTCCGTTGTGAAGCAGGTGAGTCCAGAGTCAGCTTGTCTCTCCAGGCCATCTCAGTGAGGATCTCAGGGCTCAGGCCCTGATGAAAGGCAGCTTTCAGGGCCGATTCGTTCCAAACACTGCGGGCATACGAGTGCATAGTCGGACCTCTGGGGCCTTGGGACATGATGAGCAGTTGTTCTCCTTCCCCTCCGGTGAATCATGGAAGACACATTGAAATAACTCTATGAACCAGTCGTAGAAATCAGCTGTTCTCCTCCTTGAAACCACACTGCCGTGGCCCAGGTTTGTGCCTTGCCCATGAGAAGGCCGAAGGAAAGCTGCGATCATCTGCTGCTATAGTCCAATAGTCCCTCTTTGCCGACAAAATACTATGAGCGTTGCAGAAGAAAGCCTTTACAAAGGGAGGGCAAATCCAAAAACCAGATAGCAAGCAACATCACAAAACCAAGATATCAGTACACTTAATGAACAGCTTGGTAAGGTCAGATAAACACACAATGGATGATGGTGAGTCCTATTTATACAATGGGTATGAATAGCAGCAGATGTGTATGGTTAAAAGTCTAGTGACTATGAACGTGATAGAGTTCATGTGCTTTGGGAAGTGTAGCCCAGGGCAGCCATGTTTGTAGGTCACGGTGTGCTCTGGGCAGTCTAGATCTCTGAGGATACTGGAGTTGACCTGACAATACATAAAAGAGGACACTGGAATCATGGTACAGTACAAAACCTCCTACAACCAATACACACTAGTGCATGAATTACATGAATAACAATACATGAATTACAACAGAAATGTAAGTGTAAAATTATGCAATGGTATATCAAAATAACTGATCGGGGACAGATGAAGGGGAGGGGCTTTATATAATGAACAGGGATCTCTGATTGGACAAGGAGTGCTCACAGGGGTGTGCAGGTGACAACCTTGCTCATTTGCTAGAAATGAAACCTTGAGACCTTACATACACCATCAGTCTATTTAAATCTACATCAAGTACTCTCTGAAGACCAACAGCATTCATCAGAGAAGAAAGTGTACACAATGACCAATAATTAAATTGAGCCATCTTTTAATTAAAATGAAATGGTGACAGAATTACAGTAATTTTGTACCCTACATTTAACAGAGATGCCAGTAATGACATTGTGGGCAGTGGTTTCATGAAGGCATCAACTCTGTAGAAGAAAATCTATTAAACATGACAAAACATCTGAATGGTGGAGTTTGCAAGTCTGTTCTATACAGACAAACTTGAACTTGTCTTTTTAAGACAACTGACAAATTTCTCTGTTGCCTTAGCATTATAATAAAAATTGTTAAGCTGATATAAATATATGTAATTAGCAGTTACTGTGTTTTGTGTGGTCCTTTCACAGAGTGAAAACATAAGAAACAAATGATTTATCCATTGTTAACCATACAGTCAGTGCCTCGCTGCAGTTTAGGTAGAAAATGTTTAGGTGACTAATTTCAGCAGTGGCCCTGAGAGCCATTAATCGTTGCACCAAATAAGGTTGCAATAGTGCATCATACTTCATTTTTAAAATCAATACATGTGACCTAAATTCAACC
The DNA here is from genome assembly GCA_037577455.1 of Pangasius macronema. Taxonomy (NCBI): domain Eukaryota; kingdom Metazoa; phylum Chordata; class Actinopteri; order Siluriformes; family Pangasiidae; genus Pangasius; species Pangasius macronema. The sequence continues at coordinate 12,703,323 of CM074959.1, read as the reverse complement.
ACTGATCAACTGGCATTTCACAACACAACAAGACTTTTTATAGCACTGAAACACAATGTAATGGCTGACTACATAGTACATGTCTTGAGAGAAACTGTGTCTTATGCATCCAATACAGTACTGCTAGAGTGTTCTCTGAAAATAACTCGATATATACCCAAAAATATTTCTGGGTAGAAGAAAGAAAAAGGTAAAATTTGAAATAACTGTGTATGTGCTGGAGTGCTGGACTACAGGAGTAAGCCGGGTTATACATTGACTATGGTCCTGGTTTCTTTATCCTTTAACATCACTATCTCTGCCTATCTCACCTGCTATAGCCTCTTTCCTATGTAACTTGTTCTTAACCCCAAATTGCCACAGTTACTTACACAGCTTGTGTGCATGCAAGGTGGAAAAAAACAACCAATATCTGTTTTCTTTATCCCTATCCACCTCACCTTACTGCATTTCCAGTCCTTTTACATGCCTCATCCCTTGCTGTGGAATTGAAGAGTTAAGACTCACAGAACAGTTCTCTTGTTTGTACAGCACACAACTCCACAGTGGTAATCTGTGACTACAAATGCCTATACTAACATCAAGACTGACTAACATCAGTTTGAAATTGTGCAGTCACTGAATCAAACAGTGGTTCTTTAGTAACCTCTTCACCAACTCCCTTTTAAAAAGATATGCATGCAATTCTGATGCTAATTTGTTGGTTGGTGTGGTATTTTTCACTGTCCCTGAACAACATTAGCTGCACTGCATAAAAGTGAAAACAATTTGAATATGGGCAAATGTAGCTAATATTTCTTATTAAAAGATTACAATAAATCAAATCTAAAATTATTGAGCTTGTTTTTAGATGCTTTTACTCAAGCTTAAATATTTCAAGCTTAAATATTTCTTATTCTCCTGGCAGATAACGCTGACTGCATCCCAGGCCTTCTAGATGGACATCAGTACCTTACCTCAACAAAGATCTTATGGCTGAATGAGCCAAATCCCAACGGCCACGCTCCAAAAACTAGTGGAAAGCCTTCCTAGAAGGGTGAAAAGTATTAAAACAACAAAGGGGGACTAACTCTGGAATGGGATGCTCAAAAAGCACATAGAAGTGTGTGTGTGATGATCAGGGGTCCACAAACTTTGGGCTGTATAGTGTATTGTTATTTTTATTTATTTTTATTTTTTTGCAGTGTTGGAGTTTATTAGGAGAAAATATCAAAAATAAGTGATAACGGTCAGGTTTCACTTCCTAAAAAACAAAAAAACAATAGCTTTTTTTCCCTCACTCACCATTTTTCAGTGATCTTGAATGCCATATTAATGCAAAATCCATAGTAGAAGCAGAGGAGACAACAAGTTAGTTGCCTAGTTACTGATCTATGACACATCAAGTATTACAGCAGTTGAAATTTTGGAACGCAATTTGTTAGCAACAGAGTATACATTGGGAAGGGTAGAGCTGGACAGAGAAATGTATTAAAGAGCTGCTGCACTGGACGCTTCAGACAGAGATGAATTCCTACTGGTGACACTAACAGTGGGCTATTGAGCAGCATTGTAGGTAATGTACAAAACCATTAACCAAAGAGATATTAGACTGCTAATATCAAGTCTAGTCCTTCTTCTTATTAATTTGTATGCCAGAAATATCCTTTACATATACTTGAAGGGAGGAAAGAAGCTATTGAAGAACCGTTTCATTTGACCTTGCTGTGACCTTGATCCTGTTTGGCTCAATTCCAAAATCTAAGTTCATCAGGTAATTTTCAATGGTAATTCCATATAAAGCGTACAAACATTAAACTCGTTCTTGAGATATCTTGCTAACAAGAATTTCAGATGGACGCACGGGTGGACAGACGGACAGGCAACCCAAAAACATTATGCCACCACCACCACCAATTCAACCAAGTGACGTACTCCTAAGTTCTAACTCCTGTGTTAGTTTCCATTTCTTTAGTAGTTCTGCCAGAATTATAGAAACACAAGGTTTCTTACAATCTCCAAATTAATAGGTACAACAGTGACTTAGAATCCAGCAAACTCTCTTTCTCTAGCTCGCTATCTCTTTTCACTCAATTCCCAAGTTCATCTCTTGTGAATTGAGGCTACGTATTTGTGGAGCAACATGGAGAACAAAAATACACTGATGTGGTCATTTCATAACCTCTACTCTCCCTCTCTCACCCTCTCGCTCACCCTCCCTCCTTCTCTCTCCCCAAATCCCCCTGACACCAACCACACTGCATGGCTTTATTATCTCTATCATGTTCCTACAGAACTCTTTCTAGGCTTGGGGAAAACCAGCCCATCCACTCTCATTACTTAAAGTCTGCAGCTTCTAGACAGCAGGCTGGCATCAAAACAAAGGTACAGCAGCAAATGAAAACGAAGCCTTTATGAACTGATTGATCATGCTTGAGCAGAAGACGGAGGCTGACAGACCAACAGCACTGGAAAAGCCAAGAAAAACAAGCATCTTAAACTGTAGCAAAAGCTACAGCTACAAAACCCATCTCCACCCTGGCCATATGATCTTTCTATAAAAGTTGCTTTTCTTAATGTTAGTTACACCATGTAAACTGGTTTAGCGAAGGCTGATCTATGATTTTTATTTAATACTGTATATGCTGATAATATCCATTGTTTTCAAAGTGGAGTCTGAAAACCCCTGAAGATTTCCTTTATACAGCCAGCAAAACTGTGGTTTTATTATTGTTATTTACTAACAACATAATAACAGAGATCACTATAGACCAAGAACAACTATCATTGTTCTAGGTAATATCCAGTTATTATAGTTATAAACCTAATTGATGAGTTACTTGAATTGAACGGCCTTAAAATTATACACAGATGGGTTTCTTATGGGAAGCAATTTATTATCTAATCTAAAATTTAATAAAAAAAAAGCGTACATGTGAAAACATTTGAAATGTAATTTTAATGCTACTATTATATGATACAAATCCAGATACATTTAAATGCAATGTAGCCCAAATCTATTCTATGAAAAGGTGATGAATAAAAAGCTTGTGTCTCCTGTATATATATATATATATAGTAAGTAGCTACATCCAAGTGAAAGCAAAATCAAGAAAAAACATCCACAGATCCAGCGATTGAGGAAACTGTAATTTGGTGTAATGCAAGTCTGAATTAGCCTGGCAGAATCAGCACATGAAAAGGAAACATCCATGTGTGGGTGCCTGTGAGAGCTCATTTAAAGATTTAAAGCTATGGCAACAGTCTTAACACTAGGTGCTGCCTGAATTTGTTTCCTTTACTGTTCTGGTCCACTTGCTAACATTGCTGAGAAGTTTAAATTGAATGCAAGTAACAGGGAACAGCCTAACTCGCTCTCTGAACCAGCAGGAATCCTGATGCCATTGTTTACAGAGACCACAGAGTTTAGCACATGCTCTGAGTCAATTAATCCCCACATTCTGTGACTTGATATATAAAAAAAATAAATAAAAAAAACTCAGCTGGTCATTAAAATATAACTTAATCATCTTTATTCCTGCTGACTGACTGATTTTCTAAAAAAAAATCACACAAACAGTTCACAAGCATAAACAAGCACACACACAAGTGAAGTGAATAACTTTATCTCATTACAATGGCACCTGTCAAGGTTCTTGAAGTCGATGTGTTGGAAGCAGGAAAAATGGGCAAGTGATCTGAGCTACTTTCACAAGGGCCAAATTGTAATGGCTAAAGGATTGAGTCAGAGCTTTTCTAATACGGCAGGTCTTCTGGGGTGTTGCTAATATGTATTGGTTAGTCCTTACCAAAAGTGGTCCAAGGCTGGACAACTGGTGAACCAGTGACAGGATCATGGGCGCCCAAGGCTTACTGATGCTCTTGGGGAGCAAAGGCTAGCCCATCTGGTCTGATCCTACAGAAAAGCTACTGTAGCACAAATTGCTGGCTATGATAGAAAGGTATCAGAACACACAGTGCATCGCAGCTTGCTGCGTATAGGGCTGCGTAACCGCAGCCCTGTCAAAGTGGCCATGCTGACCTCTGCCCACCACCTGCGCCTACAACAGGCACGTTAGCATCAGAACTGGACCATGGAGCAATGGAAGAAGGTGGCCTGGTCTGCTGAATCACATTTTATTTTACATCATGTGGACGGTTGGGTGCGCATGCTTTGCTTATCTGGCAAAAAGATGGCACCAGGAAACACTATAGGAAGAAGACAAGCTGGTGGAGGAAGTGTGATGCTCTGGGCAATGTTCTTCTGGAAAACCTTGGATCCTTCCATTCATGTAGATGTTACTTTGACACGTACCACCTACCTAAACATTGCTGCAGACCAAGTACACCCCTTTATGGCAAGAGGTATTCCCTAATGGCAGTGGCCTCTTTCAGCAGGATAATGCGAAAATGCAAAACTTGTTCAGGCATAGTTTGAGGAACATGTCAAAGAATTCAAGGTGTTGACTTGTCCTCCAAATTCCCCAGATCTCAATCCAATCAAACATCTGTGGGATGGAGGCTCCACCACACAACTTACAAGAATTATAGGAACTGCTGCTAACGTCTTGGTGCAAGATACCACAGCACACCTTCAGAAATCTTGTGGAGTCCACTACTCAACGAGTCAGCTCAGCTGTTTTGGCAGCACATGAGGGACTATACAATATTAGACAGATGGTTTTAATGTTACGGCTAATCTGTGTATATTATTGCTGTTTCTCTTTCTCAATCTGTCATGTCATCATTTGGACTGTCCATCATATTTCATCAAAGTTTATTAAATATAAATGAATAGATGTGTCTACTGGACACAATCAAGCAGCTTCTGAAAAAAAAAAAAAAAATACCATCTTCCTCTTTTTGGCCAATATAAAAGTTACCTGTTGACAACAGTGTATAAAAAAACTTAGCCCCCATCCATAACTCACTATACAGTACATTTTGCTCATTACATAAATCATACAAATGGTTACAAAATGTTATCTTGACTTAATGATTATACTATGTAACATCTGGGGCAGCAGTGCGGTGCAGTGGGACGTGTTGCTGCCAGACAGTTCCAGGCTCCATGGTTCAATCCTGAGCTCAGGTTACTGTGTGTGACGAATTTCACATGTCTTCCATGTGTGCCCATGGGTTCCCTCTGGGTTCTGCTCCCACTGTCTAAAAACATGTTAGTAGGTGAATTGGCTATGTTAAATTCCCCTGAAGGGTGAATGAGTGTATGAATATATGTGGGTGATCTGAAATGGACTGGCGTGCCATCCTGGGTGTGTTCCTGGGATAGTCTCTGGATTCACTAAAACCTGGACCACGATAAAGCAGTTAGCAAATGAATGAATTTAACGTCTGGCAATATACTCTTTCTGCGAGATCACAGGAACCTAATCTGGACAATTTAAAATAAAAAAATTAGTTAAAGGCCTTAATCGGTCAGTGAACCAACAGATTACAGAAGTACAGAAGTCAGAGACAGGCTCATTCCTGACCCTGAACATCAGCAGCTCTTTCAGCATGGAGCAGGGAATTAAAATTGGGGTGGGCGATATGATACAATATTGGTATTGTAATACATTGTCACAATATGCTTTTCTGAGATATTATGAATATTGTGATATTTTTATTGAATTATTTTAATTTTTAATAACTGCCATCCAACTAGAAGTTCACTGAAGATAGAAGAAGACTGATGTTAATATTTTGTACTTAATTTTTAAAATTCTAAAATATCAAAAAGTATAATTTTTAAAAAAGTTATAAATAATAAGAAATTAATTTTATAATTTTAGAACTAAAATTTTTATTTTTAACCATAAAACTTACAAAATATTTTATTAATAATATGCAAATGCATTATTATTTATAATAGTTTTTTAAAATGCAGCACATATTGCTGGCAGTTGGCGAGAACACCTATATATCAATTCAATTCAATTTTATTTGTATAGCGCTTTTAACAATGGACATTGTCACAAAGCAGCTTTACAGAAATAAATAGANCAAGGAAAAACTCCCTGAGATGATATGAGGAAGAAACCTTGAGAGGAACCAGGCTCAAAAGGGAACCCATCCTCATTTGGGTGCATTTCATCATGATACATGCTGTATTGTAGAAATGCCATTGAGAATCATGATATTTTCTGTCATAAGGCCTACTCCTAATTAAAACTGCTACCAAACTGGACCTGCTTCAGTTAAAGAAAATCTGAGAGCACTTCGAACATGTCCACAACTGCGAGTAAGTGTAATAAAGGTTAAAACTACATTACCCTAAAAATACACTGTAAATTTCATTGCTTCATTGCTCATTTCACTTTTAGTGATTATCCTTGGCATTGAAACGTATTGAACAAATTAAACAAGTTGCACTTGTAATTTCCCCACCAAAGAGGCCATTTTTATGTGAGTATCTTAAAAGCATTCACTAGCATCTGTACATTTGTGTCTGTCTATCTATTAACTATACATATTAATTATTAACTATTATCTATTAATTATCTATCATTTATCTAGCCATCTACAATTGACCGCAAAAGTGCACATACTCTTATGACAAATTAATTTTAATTTATAGCACATTTTATTTATAGCAGCAATGCATTTGGTGTGGTAAAGTTGACAGATGTTCCTTTATTTATATGTAATAAAAGTGGCCAAATACAAAGTGTTTATTAATAGTAAAAAAAATAATATTTCTAAATTTTTCTAAATGCGATATTAAAAAACTTGAAATGTCTTGCCCAACCGCCTCCAACTTCTTTCATATTCCCTGAAATACCTGGCCCATTTGCTTCTTGACATTGATTGATTAGCCATTTTTTGTCCATTCTTCTTTACATATCTGCCTACTTCATATCAGTTCTGGAGACCTGAGAGTCATGGTGAACATTTTCCTATAAGCTTTTCATTCTTTTTTTCAATATATTTAATTTAGCCTATGTTCACTTTTGCTGCTTTTGTCTTGGATTTGTTTTACACTTTTCTTTTTGTCCATGGGAGACCCAACCTTTTGCATTCAACTTCATCTATCTTATTGTGAAAGAAGTAAGCATATGAGACAGCAGGATTTCTTGCACACTTGTGTATTAGTGTTTTTTGTTAGCCAAACATATGTAGGTCTGTGTTTGTATGCATGTTTACATCTGTTTTTATGCTGTAGCTATTTCCATTCCTCATTTATCTGTCTATCTGTGTGTTTATTTTCATGAGATAGTGTGACTCGTTGTATGTGTGCTCCATCAACACCACATGATTGGACATTAATAATGTAATGAGGAGGAAGAAAGCATGACGCTGGACTTTTTCATGTCATCATGTAAGGATCTCATTGCTGATAAAGTCAGGCTTTTTTAAAGCTTGCTTTCTAGTACTTAGGCTATAGCCTACATATACACAAAAACACAGCTAGCTAGCTGTACACACAGGCAAGCAGCGTGTGCTGGTTTACAGAATAATCCGATACTTCACACACACACACAGAGGCAGGGAACACACAGCTAGCTGTACACATTGTACAGTTGTTGAGCTGTTACCTTCAGTGTGACAGCTGGAAGAAAGGATGCTGCTCGGAGGACGGAAGAGGTAAGGCAGGTACCGGGAGAAGCATTTCATCTTTTTAGCGCGCGCATCACTCCTGCTCAGATACACAACTGTGAGAAGCTTATTCCTTTCTTCAGCCTCGGTTCATGTGCACATGGAGCGTCCGAGGATGGAGAAACGGCGCTGCGGTGAACCATACTGATCCCTCCACGCTCCAGCAGACGCGAATATGTCTTATTTCAGTGGCGAGGCCGGTGGGAGACGATTTATGGTGGACAGGGAGGGCGGGAAGAGAAGAGGGGCGGTGCTTCGAAGTGAGGGCGGTAAGCGCGAGACGGGCTGTTTTCAGCGCTAGCACCTGCTTCGTCACTGCTTGCATACTTACTGTGTCAGAAGTTAGAAAATGTTGCGGATAGGCAGAGGGATGGTTTTAGGCTGCGTTCACACAGCAGTCAAATTCGATTTTTTTTGTTAGGCTGTTTACACTATGTTTTCCATGTGGCCTATATCTGGCTGGCATTAGTGTGAATAGATCACGCTCCTAAACTGACCCGCATGCGCGAAGGAACAATGTATCACGTGATGCGTTCAAGCTCGCTTTAAAAAAAAGGGGACGCGTTATTCGGCTACTTTTTTGGTTAGGGTGCTTAGTTTCTTTAAACTTTTTTTAAACTTTTAACTTTTGGTGAGACCGGCCATGCTGTATGGTTTAGAGACAGTGGCACTGAGAAAGCAACAGGAGTCAGAGCTAGCGGTAGCAGGATTAGGAATGAGGGAGGGACAGCTCATGTTGGACGTTTGGGGGACAAAGTTAGGGAGGCCAGATTAAGATGGTTTGGACATGTTCAGANGCAAGTGTTGAGGATGCAGAAGATAGGGATAGGTGGAGAGTGATGATTCACTGTGGCGACCCCTGAAGGGAAAAGCTGAAAGAAGAAGAAGAAGAACTTTTGGCACTGCAGCTGGGTTCTTCTATGGCCGCGTTCGGCCATTTCTTTTGAGATCTCATCAAACACGGAGCAGTTGCGATAATTTTGCTTGTACAGCAACATCAAACCTTGAGAGGAACCAGACTCAAAAGGGAACAAATTTCGAGGTCCATTACCTCACTATCCCACCAACGAAATCCTTTTTCACTGTTATCCTCCATCTTTCCTTCCCAGTAGCACGGACTTACGAATGTTGAGTTGTACTGACGTAAAACTCGCATGAATTACGATCTTCGTTGCACTGCCACGTTTCGGATTCAGTGTGTTGTTTGCTATTCACACAGCCCATACAGGTAACAAATATGACAAGTCACATTTGAAGAAAAAGTGGCTTTACAGAAATATATAAATTCAGAATATAAATTTTAAATGTATGAATTTATCCCTAATGAGCAAGCCAGAGGTGACGGTGGCAAGGAAAAATTCCCTGAGACAGAGAGGGGGAGAGAGTGAGAGAGAGAGATTATTAGGTATGCTAGTTGTCACGACACTGTACATTGTCTGCAGAGTGCAAGCAGGGACTCGGTTAATACTAGCTATGACACCATAACTAAAAGGGAGAGCCAGAAGGTAACACAGACATGAGGGCACCCTGGGACATAAAGCAGCCAGCTACCATCAACAAACCTGAGTGAACACATGAGAGTTGGGGGTGACAGCATCCAAACATCCCAGGTCACTACAACACTCCATGCTCATGAACCCTCTAGGTCTCTGCCTTTACCTAAGGAAAAACTATTCACAAACGGCTTGACTAAACAAATATGTTTTCAGCCTGGACTTAAACGCTGAGACTGTGTCTGAATCCCGAACACTAATTGGAAGGCTGTTCCATAACTGTAGGGTTTTATAAGAAAAAGCTTTACTCCCTTCTGTAGCCTTCACTATCCGAGGTACCAACAAGGAGCCTGCACCTTTTGATCGAAGTAGGCATGTCGGATCATAAAAGACCAAAATCTTGCTCAGTTACTGCAGCATGAGACCATTCATTGCTTTATAGGTCAATAGTAATATTTTAGAATAATTGTTAAATTTGATTGGGAGCCAGTGCAATGTGGATAAGATAGGGGTGTGTGGTCATATCTTCTGGTTTTAGTAAGGACTCTGGCTGCTGCATTCAGGACTAACTGGAGCTTGTTTATGCATGTACTGGAATATTTAGACAGTAAGGCATTACAATAATCCATCCAATAAAGGTAACAAATGCATGAACTAGTTTTTCTGCATTGTATAGTGACATTATATTTTTTATTTTAGTAATATATACTAAATAAAAGAAGGCTATCCTAGTAATATTATCTACATGTGCTTCAAATAAAAGATTGGAGTCAATAATTGCACCAAGGAATTTTACAGATATTATGTAATGAGAAAGCTTATTTCTAGCTGCATGTGGTCCAAGTACAAATACTTCTGTCTTGGCAGGATTAAGTAGAAGAAAGTTAATAAGCATCCAGTGTTTAATAAAACATTTTTCAGTTTTATTAAGCTGGTGTCTCTCATTTGGCTTTACTGAAACATACAACTGTGTGTCATCAATGTAACAGTGGAAGCTAATACAGTGTTTATGAATATTTATATAAAGAAAATATAGTGGGCCTAAAACAGAACCTTGTAGAACACCAAACTTTACCTTAGTATGTGTAGAGAAGTCACCATTTACATCTACAAAATTGATAACAATTAGACAAATAAGACCTTAGCCAGGAGAGGGCCATTCCCTTAACATCAGCAACATTTTCTAGACTATCAAGGAGAATAGTATAATCAGTGGTATCAAAGGCTGCACTAAGGTCAAGCAACACAAGCAAGGAGACACAACCCACCCTGATCAGTGGCCAATAGTATGTCATTTACCACTTTAATCAGTGTCTCTGTGCTATAATGAGGCCTTTTATACATTTTTATATAGGAGATAAAGGAGAAGTTTGATATTGGCTTATAGTTGGACAACTGACAGGAGTCGAGGTCAGGTTTTTAAATCAGGGGTTTGATAACTGCTAGTTTAAAAGATTTAGGTACCTAGCCTGTGCTAAGGGAAGAATTGATTATTTTTAGAAGAGGTTCAATTGCTTCTGGAATTAACTGTTTGAAGAAACATGTAGGTAAGGGATTGTAGGTAAATTACTTCAGTCTCTCAAAGGGGAGTAAAACATTCTAATCCTTGATCTGATAATGGTTATATAATTATTTACAGGGTTAGTTATAAAACCACCTGATTTTAAATTTATAGTCTGAATTTTTTTGCCTGATACTTTCAATTTTGTCATTGAAAAAATTCATGAAGTCATCCCTGCTACATATTGACGGTGTGCATGTTTCTGTAGTGGCCTTATTCCTAGTTAATATTGCTACAGTATTAAATAAGAATCTAGGATTATTTTTGTTGTCTTCTGTTAGGGTGGAGAGATATGTTGATCTAGCAGCACTAAGGCTCTCCTTCCATGCTGTTTGAAATACTACCAATTTAATTTGATGCCATTTACATTCTAATTTACATTATCTATCGTGTAGCGGAAAGCTGACTCTAAGCAATCAGTTCTGTGGGGTCAGACAGTGATCCACTCATAGTTGATAACTCTGAGAGATTATTGACAAGACTGTGTGCAGTAGCTGACATGAATGTACGTTTGATGCGGTAGCAAGGTGGCAAGATTAATATATTATGACTAAGACAGTTTAAACAAGATGAGATAATGTTCTGAGAACTTCAAACTGTAGAAATGTGACTATATTTTCCTATATTTAATCCAAATGTTAGTATTAGATCAAGAGTGTGACCACCATTATGGGTGGGACCTATTATGTTCTGATTAACTCCTACTGAATAGATGATGGGGAAACTGGAAATGTAACTAATGTTATTTGATTAGTTGTGACTATGGTATATGTTGATATGCTTGGCAACCGTAAAGTAAATCACTGAAAGTATAACAATTCAATTTATGACACATACTGAAATCTCACTTATAGTAACCTGTGAATAATACAAAATTATTTATTAGCAGTTGCCTAGCCATCCAGCTAAGGGTTAATATGGCCTAAAGTAAAATGAAGTAGCCTACATTTATGCAGTAGCTGCAAGCAATATTAGCACATTACATTACATCACATGGTAGTCTGGCAGAAGTGGGCATGCCATTGGTAGCAGGACATAAGGGCATTTACATATACACTGGGTTAGGAAAGTATTCAGATCCCTTCAGTTTTTGCTCACTTTATTGTGTTATAGATTTAATTTAAAATGGATTAAATAGACTTTCTTGGCCATCAGTCTCCACACAATAACCCATAATGACAAAAATGTCAAAACTTTTGCAAATTTATTAAAAATCAAAAACTGAAATCTCTCATTTAGATATGTAATCAGTCCCTCTATTCAGTACATTGTAAAAGCACCTTTGGCAGCAGTTACAGCTTTGAATCTTCTTGGGAATGTCTCTACAAGCTTTGCTCACCTGGATTTTGACAGATTTCCCCATTCTTCCTGGCAGAACTTCTCAGGCTCAATCAGATTGGATAGGAAGCATCTGTGATCTGCCATCCTCCTTTCTCTCCACAGATGTTTATGGGGTTTGCAAACGTCTGGGCTTTGGCTGGGCCACTGAAGACTTGTCAGAAACTTGCCTAAAGCTCCTCCAGTATTGCTCCAGTTTGTCTATATGTTTCAGATTGCTGTTGTGCTGAAAGGTGAACATAGTCTTTCCCCTGACACGACTATTTCAGACACCTCAACCCAAGAGAAATCTGGTAATCTTGCAGGCATGAACTACACACAGAGTTACATAATAAGAATGAGGCACACAGAAAATCAACTTCACAATCTTCCCAAACAATAATCAGGGCTTAAAGAGACAAACTAATCATTAACAAAACATCATAGTCGAGGTCAGGAGGCAGAGAGGAGATCATAAGAATCAAGCCAGGAGGCAAGAGACCATGACATTGGCAAAACGAGGAGGTGGAGGGGCCCACAATTTGGCATAGTCAGGAGGCAGAGAGACCATGACATTAAGAAGACAGGAAGCAGAGAGACAACAATGTCTGTGGAGCCAGGAGGTAGATCACCTTCTTCAGGGTAGCAAGGAGGCAGAGTAAAATCCTCAGCAGAGCAGGGAGGTGGGACAATTTCCTCAGAGGAGCAGGGGGTGGAGAAACATCCTCAGCAGAGCAGGGAGACAGGGCAATGTCCTCAGCAGAGCAGAGAGGCATCAAAAAGCGACAATCTATATTTAGAAACAGGAAACAAGAATAAGGGTCTAAGCCAGGAAATACAGAACACAAAAACTATGAAGATAGGAAATAAGGCTCAGAAATGTATGTATACACTGAAGGAGACTTTGCAAGCAAACAGTAGCATATCAGGGCTTAAAGAGACAGACTAATCGTTAGTGAACTGAAAGCAGATGGATACACTCAGGAGACACTCAAATGACAAGACAAAGGATAGAGACAAGACTATGGCATGGTGTACATACAGTATTAGGGCATCTTCAGAGCTCAGCGTCAGTTCTCAGCCATATGACAAATGGCAAAATGGTGTCAGACATAAAGGCATCAGGCAAAGCAGCCTCAGGCATAAAGGCATCGAGCGAAACTGCATCAGACTGAATAGCTTCAGGTGGAAGGTTTGCATTGCCCTGTCACCATGTGACATCATGTCTGGAGGAGGTTCAGAAGTAATACAATGGTAGAATCAGACTGACAGGTAGAAACGGAAGGTAAGCCATACCTGATATACTTTATTCTTACTTTTTTATTAACTTACTTTTGTATTAGGTTTTAGGGCTAGACAGAAGAGATTTAAATAAAAATCACAAATAATACTAAATAATTGCAGTGGGACATGTTCTATTCTGTATACAACTTAATCAGTGTAACAGTAAAAAAGTAAGAATAAAGTGTATCAGGTACAGCTTACCTTCCGTCTCTACCTGTCTGCATCCAACAACTACCTGCAGACATGATGTAACATGTGGGTGGGGAAATGCAAACCTTCCACCTTCAGTTTGAGGCCGTTTCGGCTGATGCCTTTATGTCTGAGGCCCTTTTGCCCGATGTCTTTATGACCGAGGTCCTTTTGTCTGCTGTCTAACTGTACAAGACCTGACATAGTTTTTTCCTGAGTCCTGCACCCTTTTAGTCTGAGGCACAATGCCATTTTTTCCACATGACTGAGAACTGACACTGAGGTCTGACAATGTCCTAATATGTACACTTTACCTGGGGCCTCATTTATCAACCATGTACACAGTTTTGTGCATAAACAGTGCTTGTATTTCCTATAGATATTGTATTTTGGTATTCTGTACTTGTACATTGGCACCACCTACTGACAATGTTCTACATGCAGTTTAAGTGATGTAACTTGTTCTTAGTTGATGTCATCAGTGTGAGTCTGGCTCATGCAGTTGCTAGTGGAAGCATGGCTACCTTCTCTCTGTTTTATCTTTAAACATCTAGAAATTGGCTTTACATGGTATTGTTGGTATGTAGGAAGTATTTTCTGATGTTTAGCTTTCTATATTGACAAGTATTTTTGAAGTTTGTGTGAACTTAAAATTAACTTACTGAATACTAATCTGTCATGCATGTACAGCATTTAATCTTTAATTTCATTGTTATTGGTGATATAACTGAAAACTTTCTATAGATGCTTATATTTAATATCTATTTAATTCAATCACTGGTCATTTCAGTTTGTAAGTATTTCAGTCAGTTATGTATCTAGAGTGTGTCATGTTGATTCTTTCTCTTTCTCTGTGGTTATTGGAGAGGAGTTTTAGTTACTTGCTGACTTAAGCAAGATGCTCAAGGTTGAGGAAAGTACAGTGCATATGCATGTTTCTATGTACGGAATGGGATTTATCAAGTTTCTCTTATGTGTGAGGATGTGTGTATATTTCCACACACTCCTGACCATGCGTATGCAAGAAACCCTATTGGTAGAAAAATGTAATAGCAGGTAAACAGACTATGCAGAGCTTCTATGTAAGGTACTGTCTGTCATATCAGCATATCAGTGAGTAATTACTGAACTCGGTGCTCACAAGATGGAGACAGATGACACAGACGGAATGTAAAGTAAAACTGTATAAAAGGGACATTTAAAAATCGATTGGGATTATGCCTTGTTTGAAGATTTGGCTTCAGGGAATGTGTTTTTTATATATAGATGGTGCCTCCATGGACCGGATTTGTTTGTCCAGCATATCCCACAGATGCTCGATTTGGAGTGAGATCTGGGGAATTTGGAGGCCAAGTCAACACCTTGAACTCTTTGTCATGTTCCTCAAACCATTCCTGAACAATTTTTGCAGTGTGGCAGGGTGCATTATCTTGCTGAAAGAGGCCATTGAGATTAGGAAATACCGTTGCCTTGAAGGGGTGTACTTGGTCTGCAACAATGTTTAGGTAGGTGGTACGTGTCAAAGTAACATCCACATGTATGCCAGGACAAAAGGTTTGCCTAGAGCATCATACTGTCTCCACCTGCTTGCCTTTTTCCCATAGTGCATTCTGTTGCCATTTTTTCGCCAGGTAAGTGATGCACACGCATCCAGCCATCTACAAGGTTTAAAAGAAAACGTGATGCACCAGACTAGGCCACCTTCTTCCATTGCTCCATGGCCCAGTTCTGATGCTCACATGCGCATTGTAGGCACTTTCAGTGGTGGACTGGGGTCAGTATGGGCACTCTGACCAGTCAGTCCCATATGCAACAAGCTGTGATACATTGTGTGTTCTGACACCTTTCTATCATAGCTAGCAATAACTTTTTCAGCAATGTGTGCTACAGTAGCTCTTCTGTGGGATCGGACCAGACGGGCTAGCCTTCGCTCCCCATGCACATCAGTGAGCCTTGGGCACCCATGACCCTGTCGCCGGTTCACTGGTTGTTCAGTGTCTGGTTTGCTTGTTCACCTGTACACCTGCTTATTCGTGCAATTATCCAGTCAGCCAATCATGTGCCAGCAGTGCAATGCATAAAGTCACGTAGATACAGGTCAAGAGCTTGAAACACCCCACAAGATCTGCCATTTTGGAGATGCTCTGACCCAGTTATCTAGCAATCACAATTTGGCCCTTTTCAAAGTCACTTCGATCCTTGCGCTTGCCCATTTTTTCTGCTTCCAACACATCAAATTTGAGAACTGACTGTTCACTTCCTGCCTAATATACCCCACCGGTGCCATTGTAATGAGATAATCAATGTTATTCACTTCACTTGTCAGCGGTTTTAATGTTATGGCTGATCAGTGTATTTGTAAGTATTTGGACAGTGACACAATTTTCGTAATTTTGTGCCACCACAATGGATTTGAAGCAATCAAGATGTGATTAAAGGGGTTTAACAAAAATATTGTTTTAATATTGAAATAAAGTCTATTTCACAGACTCATAAAGAATTGGACAAACTAACAATATATAGATAGTATATACACACTCCTGAACAAAATCTTAAGACCGGGTGAAACATTCCAAGTATTCGCATTTCGAGCTGGTGGATCATAACCAGGTTGTAAGAATTGCTTCAAAATGTCAAAAAAGAAAAAGGAGCAAGAGACAAAAAAACAGAGATTTTTTTAAAACTGCATTTAAACTCAAACAGGCTGTTCATCAGCTGATCGAAAGTTTCAGACCATAGCCCAAAAATACCCACAACAGAACTAAAAGTGTCAAAAAAAGGACTCAGTAGTGAGTAGCCCCACTCTTCTTGGTGATAACTTCAAACACTCACAACAATCCACAGTCTGGAACTGACGCCCGTTTTTGTAAACTTCCTTTGCCATCCATCCCCAAACATTCTCAAGGTGATTTAGATTAGGGGAACATGCAGGATGGTCCAGAAGTGCAACGTTATTGTTCTGGAAGAAGTCCTACGTCAGGCAGGAGTGGGAATTGCAGCGTTGTCCTGTAGAAAGACCCAGTCATTACCACACAGACGAGGGCCCTCATTCAAGAGGGATGCTTGCTGCAACATGTCCACATAGCCAGCCACCGTTTGACACCCCTGCACAACCTCTAGCTCCATTTTCCCATTGAAGGAAAAAGCACCCCAGATCATGATGGAGCCTCCTCCACTGTGCCTCGTAGAAAACATCTCCAATGGAGGTACTATGACCAAAATGGCAGTAATTCCTAAAAAATTAATGCAATATTTTTGTTAAGCCTGAACCTGAAAGCTTTACACACAAATGTAGTACTTGTTTTACGCATGCTTTGATAAATGAGACTCCAAGAAAGGAAAAACAAACAATGTCACAATAAGAGTATGGATATGCACACAATGCATACAAATGCATACACCATGCTCTGACGGGATGCATGAAAACTTTAACAGTAATTTTTGTATTCTTAACTTTTATTTTAATTAGTTAATTTATTTTTCTTTACTTTTTTCCCCCGATTCTTCTCCCTATGTTAGTGATGGCGAATTCCTACCCATCAGGCGGCTCTCCTCTATCACTTGACAGCTACCAACCAGCGAAAGTGAAGGCTCTTACATGCTTCCTATGAACTACAACATCTTTGCGATCTGCCACTCATACAACGTCAAGGGGGTGGCATAACATACTAGGAGGCAAGTTCTATCCACCCACTTCCGCATTCATGAGCTCACAGACAGTCATGATTGGCTAGTGTCACTGTGCCACCCCTCCCTCCTATACCTTTAGTGAGGTGAGCACATGTTTTTTTATTTTTCATACATAGTTTTTCATACCACTGCTATGCTGATGACACTCAAGTAATTGTCTCCTTTTTCCCTCAGATATGTTTCTGCACAGATCTCAGCATCTCCTCATCAGCTTTTAACTCATCTGAAAATAAATCGCAGCAAAACTGATTTACTGTATACTGCTGGAGATGCACCCCTGTGTCAAGATCTTGTGATCTTTCTGGAGAATTCTGAGATCACACCATCTGACACTGTGTGCAACTTGCAGTTAGTTATGGACAAGTACTGCTAACCTGACCCTATCATACAATTCTCCTTTAGAATGTCATGTCATTAAGGCCATTGCTTTTTCAGTCCTTTGGTCATCTTGAGATTCAGCTACTGCAGCTTACTCTTGGCAGGTCTTTCCTTGCATGCCATCCAGTTGTAGCTGTCCACCTGTTTTCAATATTCTCCCACATCACCCTATTGCAGTGTTCCCTCAACTGCCTTCCTCTAGCTGCCTGCATCAGATTTAAAACACTGATTCTTGCCCACAAAGCCAAAATAGACCAGCCCCTTCCACTTGAAGGATCATATCAAATCCCACTCTGCACCACGTTCCTTCAAGTCTCTAGCACCACTTGACCCAAATTCATCCCTCAAGATACAAGGATAACATACATCAACACATCAGTGTACCAGCACTCAGGTGGTGGCATGAACTTCCCCTGGCTGTCCAAACAGCTGAGTCACTGGCGGTCTTAAAGTGAAGAGAGAGCATCTACTTTTTCAGTAAGCACTTAAATGAACACTTGTTTTATTATTATTATTTTCTTTGCTGTCTCAGCAGTTAGCCAGTAGCTACTGAGCTGTTCATGTCCCGGCCAGGGACCTAAAGTTTAGCCCAGCATTTTGCATAGGATGTGTGCAGTTCACATCAGTGCTATCTTCCTCATTTCTTGGCTTGTGTGTTGTACAGGTAGCTCCTGAGGGTTCTTGTGGAATCCTTTCTTGATGGCAGACACCATTATCCAGAGCGACTTACACTTATCTCATTTATACACCTGAGCAGTTGAAGGTTAAGGACCTTGCTCAAGGGCCCAGCAGTGGCAGCTTGCTGGTGCTGGGATTTGAACTCTCAACCTTCCCATCAGCAATTCAACATCTTAATCATTGAGCTACCGCTTCCCCTTATTGCACATTCTGCTGCTTCAAGATGTTTTGCTGGTGATGAATGCCTGGTTCTGCGATGCTATAATCAGACTTTTAGTCTCTCCCTTCAACCCAGAGCTGCTCAGCTATGCCACACTACCACTTTCATCAATGAACATTCTGTCAAGGTTCTGCTAGAACTAGCCATGCAGTAGCTTGTTTTTGAGTACTTGAATCCTCTCAGCTTCAGTGTTGATCCTGATTCTTTGCTTCACTGAAGATCCATGGGCTGTGCTAGCAAGTATTTTTCTCCTGATTTCTTTTGTTGCTGTTATGATTTCTTTTGAATATGCTTTATGTAGATATAGGTTTGGTAAGTCTATGGCTACCATGCCGTATCTTGATATACAGTGGCTCAACATCTTTTGGGTGGTGAATCCCTTGCATGGTCAAGAGCTTCCTTGTCTTGGAATCAATTCTGTTGGTCTCAGATCTCTTCCATTTCACGGTCCAAACTGTGGATGGATGAGATCTTGTTCTTTGAGGTGAGCTCAGGCTTTAGGACCAGGCACACTTTCCATTAGTATTATTGGTCATCTTCTGTTTCATCTTAGCATGGTGGATACCATCACTTTCATCAACACCTAGGTACTTATAGGCATCTTTCTGGCCCAGGCTCTGAAAAATACTTTTGTGGTCCAGCTGGATGTTTTGCCTCTTCACAAGTTTGCTACCCTAAAAAACTGCAGTAGCACACTTGTTCAGGCAGAATTACACCTTGATGTCATCACTGAATGCTTTTACGGTTACCAGGGCTTGTTCGAGCTGATACTTATCTTTGGTGAACAGCTTGAGGTCATCCATATAAAGTAGATGACCAATGCTGTGCTGTTTGTCAACTGTATATCCAAGCTATTCAGCATGTTTGTTAGTGATGTTAGCGCTAAGTAAAATAACAGGGAAGAGAGTCACCTTGGAATGTTTTTTGTTTTTTAACATGTTCTATTTATGCATATTCATATTGTACATTTCATTCCTGTAAAGGCCTTTTTACATAATAGTCTTACACTATTTTTTTTATTATGTATCAGTGTGGGACAAGGCACTAAGGAAAAACATTTCACTACATTACATCACATGTATGTAATATGTACGTGAAGAACTTTGAACCTTGACCGATTCCTCACTTGATTGCGATCTTTTCTGTCTTGACGCATCTTCTTTGGTGGAAGAGGAGCATTTCAGTCCTCTGTTCTTTCAAAGATGCCTCCACAAACCAGGTGATAGTTGGGCATACTTGGTAGAGTGTCAGGGCTTTGAGGATCCAGGAATGTGGCACACTGTCGAAGGCCTACTTGTAGTCTATCCAAGCCATTCCTAGATTTCTCCTCAGCTTCTTTGCATGAGTCACAGTCATTTTTGCTGATAAGCAGCTGTTCTTTCCATTCTCTTGAAGCCTTTCAACAGCCTTTTTTTCCTTCTGGGAGGATGCCATTGTTCAGCAGGTGATTGTAGATTCTGTTGGTAACGGCAACTATGAAGAACTTGTATGTGGTAGGCAGGCAAGTTATCATTCGGCATTTCTTTGGTACTGTGTATCCTTGTCTTTTGAAAGAAGGAAAGTGGTTCCAGATGTTAGGGTCCTGGATGGCATCATTTAAAGCCCTGGTTAGTTTTTCATGCAAGGCATATAGAAGCATAACTCAGAAAGTCCAGTTGTGTGTCCTGTTGATGACTTGTTGGATCTCACTACCTGCCCGTACCAACTCAAGCTTCAGCTTGATTGATTGTTCTTTCCATCTCCCTGATATTTGTGGTAGATGCTTCTTACCTTAGCATGTACTTGCTTAGTTGTGACTCCCTTTTTCAGTTCACCAGTATGGGGAGGTATTGCCAATGGTTGTCAATCCTTGACTGAATTCTCTTCTTCCATACCAGTCCTTGTCTTGGTTTTGCAACTCTGTGGTTGCACAGAGTGGTTAACACTTTTAGGTGGCCATTCTTGATCATCCCAGAGAGGGCTGTGGACTCTGCTTGCATTGATGTTGAAGCCTCAAGTAGGCTATCTTGAGTATTGGACTTGGTCTGGTTGCAATCTGAGGTATTGCTTGAAGAAATTTCCAAAACAATAGCTAACCTATCCCAGCTTGTTAGGTATTCACTGGAGGGATGCACTCCTTCTTTATTCACGTGACGAGCGATGTGGCATGTATTTCTTTTGTTCTGTGTTATCTCATTTGTTTTGTTGCCTTATGCTCTGTTAGCCACCAGTTGTGTCACTATTATGTGCATCTTTCCCAAGGGCAAGTTGGGCACCCCTAGTATTATTGCAATGCACAGGAGAATCACAACTGCTGATGTCTGTCTGACATCACAAGGAGGTAGAGTTTGGACTATTATTATTATTATTATTATTATTATTATTATTATTATTATTTTTATTTATTTATTTATTTATTTATTTATTTATTTATTTATTTATTATTACTACGGGGCCAAGCACCAAAGGTGCATAGGAACCCTATTGTTATTCTACCTTTTCTTCTTCTTCGGGCTGGAGTGTCTATGACAGCCCATAGAACTGTCTGGTAAAAAGTTGTGAAATTTGGCACACTGATTTGGGAGGTCTAAGGAACATTCTGACCAAATTTGGGCCTAATTTGGAAGTATGTTTATGGTCATAACTTTTTAACTGTGTGCCCAAAATTTAAAGCTTTGTTTAAAAGCCATGATTCTCTGGGTTGAGATGAGTTCAATGCACATTGATGTCAATTTCTGCCTAATTAAATTTTCCACCATCTTGGATTTTGTCAAAAACTGTTTTTTCGCTACTCCTCAAATTGTGTCCAGTCATTACATCTTAAATCTTCAGAGTAAGCGTCTTTGGAATTTGGAATATTTTGAATATTCCAAATGGTTTGTTCATAATTAGCCAATGAATCTGACAGGGACGCCACTAAAAAGGAAGTGAGACTGTATTTCAGCAACGACTTTGTGCACTGACACAAAACTTGGTAGGCATCTTCAGGACCATGTCCTGACTCTATGCAACAAATTTTATGACACCTGCTGGTCAAAAGTTACAATAACATTTGCTACTGCATTTTTGCTACTCCTCACTCCTTATGCAACAATTGAATGTGTGGCTCACCGAGTCTGGGTGCTTGGACCCCAAAAATGCTGCTTGCACCTTTAATTATTATTATTATTATTATTATTATTATTGTTGTTGTTGTTATTACAGTCCAATTACTGCATAGGATTACGTCTTTATATTTACCTGAACAAAATAATTAAATACTGGTTACAGCTTGTATCAGTTCCTCCTTAGATAGGGTATACAAACAGAACAAAAGCACTGAGGCAAAAACAAAAGAAAAGAAAGAGAAAAAGTAAGGGGTGGAAAGGAAGGAGAAAGAGAGAAAGAGAGAGAAACAGAAATATGTATTGAGAAGTTAGCAGATGATTATAGTTTAATCAGCAGGTATAGATCAGAATGAGGAGATTCACCTTCTCATACTGTATACACTGATCAGCCATAACATTAAAACCACCTGCCTAATATTGTGTAGGTCCCCCTTGTGCGCCAAAACAGTTCTGACCATCGAGGCATGGACTCCACAAGGCCTCTGAAGATGTTTCATGGTTCAGTTCTGATGCTCACATGCCCATTGTAGGTGCTTTTGACAGTGGAGAGGGGTCAGCATGTGCACCCTGACCAGTCTGTAGCTACGCAGCCCCATACGCAACAAGCTGCGATGCACTGTGTGTTCGGACACCATTCTATCATAGCTAGCAATAACCTTTTCAGCAGTTTGTGCTATAGCAGCTCTTCTGTGGAATCAGACCAGACAGGCTAACCTTCGCACCCCACGTGCATCAATGAGCCTTGGGCACCCAATGACCCTGTAGCCGGTTCACTTGTTGTTCAGTGTCTGGTTTGCTTGTTCACCTGTACACCTGCTCATTCATGCAATTATCCAGTCAGCCAATCATGTGCAAACAGTGCAATGCATAAAGTCACGTAGATACAGGTCAAGAGCTTCAATGTTCACATGAAGCATCAGAATAGGGAAAAATGTGGTTTCAGTGACTTTGAGAATGGCATGAAGCATCATGGATGGATCAAATGGACTGGTTTGAGTATTTCAGTGGCCATTCTGCAGGCATCAACTGGACAGGAAGTGACAGTGTGAAAGTGACAGGAAAGCTAGAGTAACTCATGTACAAACTCTTTACAACTCTTTGCTAAGCAAAGAAGCATCTCATAATGCACAACAAGACAAACCTTGCAGCGGATGGGCAACAACAACAGATGACATTGGGTTCACTCCTGTCAGCCAAGAACAGGAATCTGAGGCTACACTGGACACAGGTTCACTGAAATTGGACAGTTGTACAGGCAATGTTTTTCCAATCTTCAACTGACCAGTTTCAGTGAACCCAGGATTTAATGGTAAGCAGCTTCTCCATATTTTTCACCAAATAAAGAGAACACATCTATCTTTTTTTACTAGATCACAAAATGTTGGCTTGCGAATTCACAGGTCAAAGTTGACCTAGATAATGCTGCTGAAAAATAAAAGTAACTGCTACCAGAAGCAACTGTGTGTCCTGCAAACACTATCAAACACATCCATTTACAAAATCTTTTATTACACAACTAGCAGTAGCAAAAAGCATGACGCTTAGAGAGGGGTGATTGTAGTTACATTAAGGTCAGAATCACATGTAACTGTTGAGACATGTGTCAGCAAACAGTGTGAGAGGCCTGAATAAGCTTTCTGCAGTTTTGGTAATAACTTCTCATTATGACTGTGTAACTCAACTCAGAATACCCTGTATTTATTTTTTACTGTTTAAGGTTTCTGGCATTACAAAGCCTTCTAACACATTTGAAATGCTAAATAAAAATCCAATTCTAAGAGAGTCTTTGCCCCTTCCCCCCACCAAAAAAAAAAACATCACCAGTGGAGACCGGCTGCAGACATGCACACCCTGCACATGCACTATCAGCCTCATTGATGTCACATGCACGCACTGCCACAAAGACAGGTCTTTGCATTTTCTGCTGATTATGTGGTGAAGTGTCTTGAACAGTATCATAGTGGTAATTTTCATTTCCAATCCAAGTCATAATTAAATTTTTGTTTTATTTTTATTTAATCATTTATTATTTCGATTACAACACACACTGTATATAAACATCAATAATGTGGCTCCTAATTCTTGCACACACACACACACACACACACACACACACACACACACACACACACACACACATATATATATATATATATATA
>CM074959.1:12647698-12679593 GCA_037577455.1 Pangasius macronema | reverse complement strand
AATATCTCTCTATAT
Organism: Pangasius macronema; assembly: GCA_037577455.1. NCBI lineage: Eukaryota > Metazoa > Chordata > Actinopteri > Siluriformes > Pangasiidae > Pangasius > Pangasius macronema. The sequence goes on along the minus strand of CM074959.1, from coordinate 12,679,578 downwards.
ATATATATATATATATATATATATATATATATATATATATATATATATATATATATATATATGAGTGTGTGTGTGTGTGTGTGTGTGTGTGTGTGTGTGTGTGTGTGTGTGTGTTGTACTCACTGTCCACTTTATTGAGAACACCTGTACAGTTATCCAGTTGGTACGAGCTGCTAGAAAGGATATAGTAACTCATATAATCACTCTTTAAAAATGTGGTGAGCAGAAAAGCATCTCAGCATACACAAAGCATTGAACCTTGAAGTGCTACAACAGGAGAACACAAAACTGGGTTCTACTCCTGTCAGCCAAGAACACGAATGTGAGGCTATCATGGGCACAGACTCACCAAAACTAGACAGTTGAAGATTAGACCAAAAAAAAAAAATCACCTTTCCTGGTCTTTTTCCAGTCTTCAGGTGTCTCTCCGCCGAAAGCACCTACAGTAGGCACATCAAAACTGGACCGTGGAACACAATGAATCACATTTTCTTTTACATATGGATGGATGGGTGCAGATGTAAAAACACTAGGAGTAAAGCTGGAATTCTGCACTTGTTCATTTTAATCCATGGGTGCTAGACTAGAGAGCCAAAACAATTACATATCTACATTAGTGAACAATTTAGTGAATGCATCCATTGCTTCTGTTTTCTATTCAAATCAACTAGGCATGCAAATGTGTAATGAGGTCATTTCTGAGCAGGAACATCTTCATGATGAGTCTTATTTCCTCTTTCTAAAAAAAATATAAAGTGGCAGATCTAGCCATGGGGGAGCGCTCCAGTCATGCATTAAATACAATCTGCATTTCTAGCACAGATTCATGGTCAGTTGCAGGGAAATCAAACTCATGTACGTGAATCTGAGATCTTGCTGTGATACGGTGCAGCTGGTTTTCAGACCTCATATATAATTTCTTTTTCTTTTTTTTTTTTCCTGTAACAAGTCACTTATGTACTTATGGTTTATAATAGCAATGGTAAAATCAATAGCAGGTGCCTGGGGGTGGTTAAAGGAGGCCATCTGTGTGTGAATCAGCATAATGTCTTCATGTTCTCCCTTTCAGTGCCACCATCACATTATGTACTGATATTTGTGTGAGGCACTAAATGGTATATGGTCTACATTACTCACTGTGACACGCACACTTATGTTTATAAATTCACTGTATTAGTGTATAATAGTGTCTTATTTCTGTGAAGAAATTACACAGTAGACTTAATATTACACCTGTGCATTATATTTATGACAAAATTTATTAAAAGATCTTACAGAATGCCATGTTAACAATAAACAGTAGTAGCAGTATAATTACTGACTGACGCAGTGGTGTCTGTGGGTAGAGGTTTAGGGGTGTGTGGGGGTCTAGGATATGGTTTACACATCTGGCTGTGTGAACATTGTTGATGGTGGTCCACTACCCATATAATATCTGGTCAGGTCTTTCTAATAGTGCAGGGAGTAGACAGTGCCTAACAAATTGTACATATCAGCAGATGGGCTACAGCTAGTAATTAATTATGTATAGAATGTACCTCTGTGGTAGGTTTAACTCATAAAATAATCAGTGAGTTATGTGTACCTAATAAAGTGGCCACCGAGTATATATTCAAACCCACACTTAACACATTTATACTTATTTATTCACTTACAAAGAAATAATACACTTTTGTGAATTAACTGCCTCAGAAAATGTCACTTTGTAATACACAAACAGGCTAAAAACAACTTGCAACATCCTATATAACCCCTTTAATGGGGGCACTACATGGTGTGAAATCAGATAAAAACAAATTTCTTACACAACTTAATGTACAATAAAAAAGAATTGAACATACTTAGCCATTAATATTATTACAGATGAAAGTAAATGTAGAAAAATATATATGGTAAACACTGAGTAAATAAGTTACTTCAAAGCAAAGTGCATCAATCAGTCAAATAAATCAGGACAGGTAGTCTATACATTGGGATATTTTGGGTCATTTTCGGATACTTCTGAATTTCCAGCTAGGCCTAAGTAAACCATATAATTCTTATTTATAGATATCAATGTTTCATAAATACCAGTTAGTCATAGTTTTGCACTATTATGCTTTCACAAAGGTTCCATTTCCTTTATATTATTTAACATGACTTGTAGGATTTCTAATAGTACAGTTATTAAAATACATGAATAAAAGCACAATATACATAAAATGTATTTAAATTATCAATCATAAAACAAAAACATGTCCTTTCTAATTAGTAAAATCTGCAGATACATACAGTATATGCAGCTCATGTCTTCATTTAGCTCTCTTTTTATTGCAAAAGATGCATTGTTTGTCCATATTAAAGTGTTCACATCTGACTATTAAATCCTGCTTATAAAAAATCAGTCATCACAGCTGTCGGTTAATCATTTTGGTAACATCACAAGTTAATAAATGCCATGTGTGGCCTTTTCATTTTTATTTGGTCTATTTTTTAAAAAAAAGCATTTAAAGTATAGAATTGTTAAATGTTATATGCATGTATTATATGTTACATCAAGGTAAGTGCTACCTAGTGGGGAAATAAATGTCCTAGTTGTATTCTTCTCTACCCGACAACAGCCACAAAGGCATAATGAATATTGACTTACAGGCAAACATATATTTATATACAACATTTATATAGTACTAGCTTAAGCAAATGCATATTAACCCAAACCTCTTCAGAATGTAATGAAATATTTTGTTTAATATACATGCCAAAGAGATTAATAGCACAAAATCATTTAAATTAATACCTTCAGTTTGTTTATCAATTACATGATACTGGTGGCAGCTGTTTTGTGTCCATCCATGTTGTTTGGAGCATCCAAGCTTAAGAACTGAACTCCGTGGGCTGAATGTAAAACGAACACCCTTGGAATTCAGTTCTCAAAGCCAAAACCTCAGTTCAGAGCACTGTGAAATTTACACCAAATGTTTTGTTCAAAACCAAAAAATAAGTGTATGTATAAATAAATAATGAATTTGTATATAAATGTGTTTTCCTGACATATCTTGTTGAGACATCACCTGTTGTTTTTCTCTGAGTTTGGGAATTTCTCTTGATTTCCTTGTTCCTCATCTGTAACTGTGCATGATTTAAGTTACACTTCCTGCATATATAAATGTCTAAGGTCAACAATAAATAACTGCTGCTATGAGAAACAGTTACTGGTCTCTAGGGATTAAAATACAAAAAAACAAAAATAGAATTAATTTGTGTGTCAATGTCTAAGGTCAACCATAAATAGCAATTGCAGACAATTTTAAAAAAGAGTAACTGGACTCTGTGGATTAAAAGGTCTAAAATAAACATATCTGATAGATGTTATTTGTATTATATGGTCAAATCATCAAAAGACAAATTTATGGCATCCTAAAGACCTAATTGAGGAGAAATACAATGAGCAGAATTAAATAAGAAAAACTAAAAAACAAAAGAGGTACGAAATGATTTTTATGAAGATGCTCTGTTTTCTAGGTTTTATAAACAAAGAAACTGACAAGCTAACAGGAAAAAGAACACTGAGAAAATTTGCCCTGATGCATTTCCTTACAGGTTAAGAATAACATTAAAATAATTGATGAAAACATTTCTGCGAAGGAAAAGTCTCAGTGCTGCTACACCCTGCACTGTGCTTTGTTTCGAAGAGAATTTCATTAATTCTAAAATAAAGGCGGAGAAACCACAAAGCTGACCAGCACATCATGTGTTCAAGTGTGTGTCCAATCACAATGTCCTTAACTTGCCCTCCTATCTATAGCCTATTACTGCTTATTTATTTATTTATTTTTAATATTGATATTTATGTTTAAACCATCTGACCATTGCCTGCCTGTTTTAAATATTATAACCCGCTGGTTATAAGACAAAATGAGCTTTTTTAAAAAAAAGTTACACAAGAAGTTCTTTACAAATCTGCTATCACTCTGTAAAAAAAAGTGATAAATATAGTAGTTATGAGGGGGAAAATATTTATTTAAGCAAAAGTAGGATAGAAGAAAAAAAAAACATTCAAGCCCTATTGTGTGTAATAGAAGTCAGCCAGAACCAAGCATCTCTCTCTCTCTCTCTCTCTCTCTCTCTCTCTCACACACACACACACGCACACACACACATTTCACCTGAACACTAAACACGTGCAAAGCCACTAATAAAGATGCTCATCCGAATGCACACTGAGCTACTTAACATCTCTAAACGTCATTTATCTCTCCCCCTGTCGCGCTCACCTCTTATTTCGCCTTTTTCTCCTATAAAGGCTCCGGTGAGTCATTCCGGTAGCAGCAGGCTCAGGATGCTGAATCATAAGTGCACTTGATGATAATATAAAAGGCGTGCACTGAGCCGCCTACTCCTCTGGCCCAGGCCCGTTTCGGCCTATATAAAGCGCGCGCTCGTTTGCATATCATTTGTACTCGGGCACGCGCGCCCCCGTGGCCTGCGGTGGAAATTCCCGCTTTATCCTTTTTTCACGCGCGCGCAGGCTGCCATGATAACAGAGCCGCGTCATTCGGCAACACGGGGTTTTGAAACGGTGTTTGTGATAACCTGAAGTCAGCGCGCTGCTCAAATAACAACGTGTTGTGTTCATTAACCCCCCCTCTTCCTCCTCCTATCATCTATATGAGCTCGCTGTAAGGCGACGTGGTGTTTGAGAAAACCCCTAACCGCTGGAAACAGGAGGAAACGGCGGTGAAGCAGTCGATACACCATTTCCGCTCTGTAAACTCCGCGGGTTGTGACGGGGAAATCCTGAAGCACCACGAGCTTTCGCCTTCTGTAACCGTCCTAGCTGCTGTTTTTGAGCTTTGATCTTTAGTTGATTTTGAGCTTATCGATTCAAAATCATAAATCTTAAAACATACAGGAGCCTTTGAGCATTGAAATTCACTGAATCTTTGATACAGGTCAAAATGCACTGACTATTTAATGCTGAGTTGTTTAGCAGTTAATCTGCTTGCAAGATGAGAGAATGAGGATAATGTTGCCTGGGTTTCTTCATCTCATCTCATCTCATCTCATCATGGGTCCAGATCTTTATTTACACACTAAGGTCAGCTGCCTAGACCTATAGTGTAGTCCCGCTGCACTTTACTCACACATATCCTCCGCACAAAGTGGCCTGTCTTGACCCATATAAACACTCTTCTAAACTCACATGATAGAGGAAGTGAGTCACACTCACGTCAGGCTGCAAATGACCTGAAGTCACAGGCACTAAATGACAGGAACTGAACATATTCATAAATATTGACCTTTCTGTGCTGAAAAACAAATATGTGAAGAAGAAAATATGAGCAGCAGTTTGACACACACACACACACACACACACACACACACACACACACACACACACACACACTGCTGCTGCTATACCAAATGCAAGAATCTGCAGTAGTCAGCTGTTAATGTAAGACTGACCTTAATGCAAACATGACAGTAAGTACTCCTGTTAAAATATAAATAATATAAAGTATAATAATAAAAAGTACTCCTGTAAAAAAATACAGGTCAGTTCCTTCTGTTTTAGTTCTCACTTCTGTTTTATACTTTAGGATATACTAGGTAGCCTATTTCTGAGTACTCGAGGGCTCTACACAAAATATTTTTCCCAATTGTATGCAAAAAAAAGTTTGCTTTTCTCATTCTGAAACTGTTTTATAAACTATAAGGTACAATAATATAAAAAAAAACAGAATATTTTTATATGCAATAAACAGATTATTTTCTTTTTCTATTTTTAATCTTCTACTCATACTCAGTGGTCCATTTCTAACAGGACTGATGTTGGCTGGGGTTTTAACTGCTGGACTGTTTATTCTTAAGCCACAAACTGTATATACTGTACCTTATACTTTTATATAGTAAATGTTTTATATTGTATAAGACCAATAATAATCCTAGAATCTGAATATGGGCTCCAGGTTTAGGTTACTACCATTTACAGTTAATACAGATACTCTCACACAGTGTGTGTGTGTTTGTGTGTAATGTATATTCTCTAGGCAGTTGGCATGAGTATGCCGTATTTGTACCCAGAGGACAGATACAGTGCTATGGGCAAGAAGTGGCAGAACGTTTCCTAGGTTTGAGAAGCACGACGTCATGACGCAACGGTCAGCAGAAACACGTGACTTTGATACACCGGAGCGAACTGTCAAGCTGCTTCGCTTCCGATGATGTGAAAGGGTTTGGAAACGATATTTCCACTCTGACATTGCAACATATGCACTGCATTTTACCGTGGATTTGGTGCAGCCCACAGACTTCCTCCTGCATGGCCGCGCTTCAGTAATGGACAGCATTTCTGCTTGTTAAACTGTCTGAATGTCTGGCGCCATGCTGCTGTACGCTTCGTTAGGTCTTCTCTCTGTAATAATATACGCTGGTCCAGCGCTGGGGGATTCAGCTTTCGCACAACTGGACGGCGCACCGCCTTCTAAAATCGGTAGGCTAGAGTGAATGCACCAAAGTGCGAGCGGCTAAGGCTAGCTAGCTACCATAGCTAAGTACAGAATGGTTTCCTACAAGGCATAGCCTGTAGTGCACGTCATATACCGTGGAGACGGTTTATATTTCATACCCTAGGTAGTGCGCTAATAGAGTGTGAAGCCTCGTGTGAGATTGGACCGATGTGTGCACAATTCAAAGGGTTTGGATGTTTGGCATGTTAGTGAAGGTGTGTTTGTGTTTTAAGCTGTTATCGGGGCTGGAATCGGCGGAACAGCGACAGCGCATTTCCTGCGGCAGCATTTCGGACCGGAAGTGCGCATTGACGTGTTCGAGAAGCGGGAGGTCGGTGGTCGCCTGGCAACCGACACCGTTAACAACCAAGCCTACGAGAGTGGCGGCTCCATCATCCATTCCCTCAACTTACACATGCAGGACTTCATGAAGCAGCTGGGTCTGTAGCTAACTCCCACAGTGTTTCACAATCAGCAGTGTACAATTACCACTGATTTGTCATCTCTACTGATTTTATACTAATACCGTTACAAAATGTATTTTATAATGTATTAATCCCAATATAGCTTTTTTGTATCTTCTGGAATGTAAACAACAATTATGGAAATAGGCACAAAAACCCCTTCACATAGGGGTGCTACCAACATGATTTTTTATCTTGTTGCTCTCAAAACAACGCGAATGTACTCTCACATAAAAATATTCACGCAAGATTTTGTGTTGAAAATGTCATACTACTATTTTAGTAAAGATTTTTCTAACTACTAAGTTACTGTTCTAACTTTGCCCTCTTAGGAATCACAACCAGAGAGGTTTCATTTCAAAGTATCCTGTGTACCTGAGAGTACACTTAACACAGTTTCTAGACGTGTCTAGATGGAAGTTAAAGTTAAGGAGGATTTCATTGATCTAGTCCAGGACACTGACACATATTCCACTGTTTTACTGTGGTAGGGCTGAAATATCGAAGGAGTGTGGCCGGCAAGATGGCCGTGTTTAATAGTAAGGAGTTCACACTGGAAGAGACTGACTGGTACTTGTTGGACCTGTTCCGCCTGTGGTGGCGGTATGGCATCAGCTTTATCCGGATGCAGATGTGGGTGGAGGAGATCATGGAGAAATTCATGAGGTGAGGAATAGCACTTTTTCACTGAACAGAGCAGCACAGCATGGCTCCAAACCCAGGACTATCCATATCTTGATTTAATTTCTCATCTTATTAATATCAATATTTTTGAAATTGAAATAGGTACATCATCTGATTTGATGTTAAAATGTGTATGCAGCACATGCATCCTAATGCAGCTAGGTGTGCCAGTACTTTACTGAAAATGCAGTAAATAAATACAAAATAAAGTTTTAGTGCAAAAAATGTTTGGACAATATAAGTCTAATCATTTTTGTTACTAAATTTTATGCCTGAAAGAAAATATACTTCAAACATAAAGGAAGCTAAGGAGGAAAACTATTTCAGATATATGACAATGCTGTGACCCTGAACCACTCGTTCTTGAGATATCACACTAACGAGAATCAGAGAGATGAACGCACGAACAACCCGGCAACATAATGCCTCCACCACCTAGTGGCAGAGGCAAAAAAATAATGAGTTGTGCATTTTCAGTGGCCGAATCTCAAGTGAGCTATGCATGTAGAGCACTAGGCAAGATCCAGCACCATATACCCTGTGTGGGGAGCAATAAAACAGAGAACAGGAGATTCAAAATTTAAAAAAATGTAAAATTAAGCGAGAAGATAACATAACAGAGATAAATAAAATCAAAATCTAAAAATTTAAGTTGGTGGAGAAAACTGTGAAGTAAGCAGAAAGAAAATTTAGCAGAAGTAGTGATTTCAGCCAGAAATATTATAAGGATGATTCTGTGATAATGACATTTGACCAGTTGATGGTCTGCGCTATATGTAGCTTCTGAAACAGTTCGCATGGTACATGGGCAAGAAGTGTAACCATATTCAACATGGGTACGTCTTGCTTGGTGGTGGAAATGGTTATCAATCTGGGTTAATTGTCAAGTCAAACCATGCCACACTGACTGGTGCATAAGGGGAACAGAAGTCACATCCATGTAACCTATATGCATTTACCACAAAGCACATGTTGAAGATACTGTACAGAACAGATGAATTGATATTCTGCAGATTTCTTACAATTTAAATTGTCCAGCCTACTCAACCAAAGAAAAAGCACTGTTTGCATGCTGATAAAAGTCCAGTTTGCATGCATGAACCAGCAGTATATGTATATTACTATCTTTACATTATTATATAGCTATACTTTAGAATTGGTAGTGGCGGCTGATGATGTTACCACACCAACCCCTGGTCTGACACGGTCTGGAGTGGAGTTTGTTATTGCGCTTATACCACAGCGATTTGCCGAAGATTACAGCTTTTAATTTGTTAATGAAAGACACGCCGCACATTTTCAGAGTTTATAGTTGCATTTACTGTTGTGGAATGTCTGAGAGAGAAGTTGGCTTCTGACCTCACTTTTATAGCTTTAATAAACAGTCATTCCTTTGCCAGCCTCTCTCTCTCTCTCTCTCACTCACTCACATGCTTGCGCCCTCTAAAAACACAGCCTGTCACTTTACCAAGAAAGCGTAAACGCCTCTGACCTTAAACTGTACTGGGAAATGTTGCCAAGCAAAGGGTTTACAACAGACTCCTTTTATAAATGTTATATAAATGTTATATAAATGTCTCCTAGTTACAAATGTCACCACATCAGTGTTATACGTATTACTTAGTTAAACGGTATGTTTTTTAAACCCCTTTATTGTTAATCTTAGCTTACGTGAGACAGCTGCTGGACGAGTCTCTGTGTCTGAGCTGTAACCATATAAACAATAATGTATTATACTGAGTGCATTAGAACGAGCGCATTACCCGTGCTTGAGAATTCAACCACGCTGTGATAAAAGGGCTATATTAATCAGTGTTATGGGTTTTTTTTTTTTTTTTTTTAAATTTCTCACTCGGTGCTGCCATCATTAAAAGTTCTGAGAGAGAAAGAAAGTGTGGCTCACCTTGTGTTTTCTGTTGATTGTGTTCATATGAACTCGACATGAAACAACATTAAACCTTTTTCTCACATTTGGTTTGTCGGCTCCATTCGACTTCTTGGTATGTAAGCAAGAATCCTGTATGTTGAAGGTGCTGCATTTCTTAATATAATCATTGAAATACTCCTATTGAAATACTTTTGGCCCATTTGCTGTTTGTTTTGTTTTCACATCACACACAATTTAATTAAACAAAAAGCAAAAATATGAGCCAGGATGTTATTATTCCGCATCACTGAACAGAGAGCACATGTGAACTTTGAGCCACACTGCATGATGTTCAGTGGAATTATGCCACGCTTCCTGTTTGCACAACATTCACGGAAATTAATTTATTGCCTTGCCAATGCAACACTTTTTAAGATACCAAAAATTCCTAAGATGTCTATAAAGGACCCAAAAAATTGTGCCTAAAAATTTGTTGCATGAAGGTTAAAATGATGCCAACAATTTAAAAAAATGCCACAGGGCGTGCTATCAAGCTCTCTGGCCTTGCTAATGGCACTTACTCAAATTCTGCTCAGTCCACAAAATGGGCATAAAGAAAAGCTAAGGTATTTAACATATTATTATCTATTCTACAGATTGACACCAATAACCCAGGTTTTGAAAATAGAATAGCACATTTCTATGAAAAAGGAGGGCTAAAAAACTGTATGCACTATTAGGTGATCTATTATACTGATTAAATTTTTTTTAATAAAATATATAATGGGGTGGCACCTACTACTCAATGCAGGTGGTTTAAAAAAGCAGTCTATATGTAATATTTCAGACTAGAATCAAATTCTGTAGTCAACTGCACATTATATACGGGAGAAGTTTTCTTTCCTTTCAATGGATCATGATTCACTAAATCAAGTCACTTTGATGTCACTTTATATGAAGTGCTTTACCTCAGTAATTAGTTTTGGTCTTAATGATGGAAAAAACAACTTGTTTGTTACTTTTTAAAATTACAGATCGACTAGTAAAGCTTAACAGCTGTGCAGCCCCTAATATATAATGATTTTGCAAAAATATCAAAATATCTGAAGTTAATAAACATATTTAAGAACTCAAACCGGCTTGTAGGCTAATAATATCAGTCTCCCATCCTTCCTGTCTTTGTGCTCCGTTAACTTTTCTTTAGTTTTACCATGCTTGTAGGTCTCAACACTGGGTGATACATTTTTGGATCCAGAGTCAGTCGTTGAATCACCGTAAAGGCCAGCACCCGACTTGTGTTTCTGAATCATTTCTGAAAGTGGGTCTTATTTGCATCAAATGTAGGAGATAGGTATTCTTTTTTTTTTTTTCAAATCAAAATGAAATGAAATCAAATTTATTGGACACACACACACAACCATACACAGTATGACATGCAGCGAAATGCTTTTTACAACTGTGGTGTGACAGAAAACAGAATTTACATAAAAACAGAATTTACTTACATAGAAATAGAAAAAGAAAAATATAAAAGATAGACGGCAAAAAAAAGTGTGAACTGTATGTGGTATAAAGTGCAGATAGTTGTATGTGCAGTACAATGCTGTGCAGCATCGACCTGAGGTAGTTGCAGTGAATAAGCTAACAATATAATATAAATATTTAAAAATACAGAATATTCCATTTGCATTGACAGGAATATTGGGTGTGTGGGTGTTGTGCAAAGAAATTAAAAAAAAAAATTTAACCAGTGTTTCAGCCCTGTGAGACTGTATGTGGTCACATGTCTTCGCTAAACAAGGAGGAGAATTTTGCATTACATTTTGGAGTTTGCATGTTCTGGCTTGCTCCTGTTTTTGTACTTTCATGTCTGTGCTATGCAATAATATGTTTGTTTCTCCCCAGAATCTATAAATACCAGGCTCATGGCTATGCATTCAGTACAGTGGAGGAGTTGTTAAATTCACTCGGTGGTTCTGGATTTCTCAACATGACCCGTCGCTCTTTATCCGAGTCTCTGCTGGAGTTGGGTGTGTCTCAGAGATTCATTGATGAAGTCGTGGCTCCAATTATGTGGGTCAACTATGGCCAGAATGTCAGTATGCCAGCATTTGTTGGTAGGTATATTCACTGTTTGTATGTACAGAGAAGGACTGCACAATTAATTGTATTTTCAATCTGCCAATTTTTGGCTTCCTCAGTTAGACATAATTGACTGTGATATTGGCGAGCATAACTAAAGAGTTTGTGCATCAAACTGAACTAAACATTTCCACTGGATTTTCAAAATTTTCAGATATGCTGATTATCTTCGTACTCACATGTATATGCTGATAAAAGCCAATTATGTTTAAATTACCAGGGACGTGCACACCACAACCAAAATGCATTTGGTGACTCTCATAAAACTTCAAAAAAAAGGCAAAGCTCACAGAAGTACAGGTGAAAGTTATTTTGTGTCATAAACCCATAAAAATATATATAATTTATAAAAGCCAAAATCTGGAGGTGAATTACAGAGAAGGTGAATTATATGTGTGTTAAGTGGAGTGAAAAGGAAATGGTTTGACATGAAAAGAAAATATATCACTCAGGGAAACAGCATTTTTTTGTCTATTTGTTTGTTTTTTCCTTTTTCATTTTTCAAAGCAATGTGTCTTTGTGGCTCTTGGCCTGAAACCACACCAATGAGTCCTCTCTCCTGTTTTGGAAAAGCACTAGGGTGTCGTAGGAAGTCATGCGGCCTGTGTGTCATGGGAAGTCATCCAACACACTGGAGAGCATAAGGCACATTTCAGCTTGAGACATACAAGATCAGTCACTTATCAGTCACATAGTACTGGCTCTAATGAAGCGTTGCACAGCATTAAAAGAAAATGCCTGGGTTTCACAACAGATTCATTAAAATTTTGTGTGCAGTTGAAATACATAAGCCAATTTAACTTTATATGCGTAATCCGTATATAAAAGTGCAGTAACTCATCACAGATGATATGATTTGAAGCCAATCAATCGAGATTTACATTAGTCAGTCTTCTAACGAGACAGGATTTTCATGAATATCAAATTTCCTGTGTAAATGCTAGTACAAACAATTTATAAAGAAATGTGTTCGAATCCAGCTTGATGAATAAGGCCCACTGACTCTGGTGCATTACCTCACTCATTTAAATGACATCTCATTATCTAAAGTCAGAGATGTGGCGGCCTATTTGTGTAATTATTTCAAATCTAATTGGGATTATATTTAGCTTTTAAAATATTCACTTAATTAATATAACTAACAGCCAGTCTCTTTTAATTCACATATTAATATTTCAAAGCAATCATAATTTCAATAATTATGATTGTCACGTTAGACTCATGAAGTGTTGTCTGTTGTACCGATCAAGGACTTGGCTACATAAACCCCAGTTTGAATGTAGCCAATCAAATATTTTTGAAAAGTAATGTATTTTGTAGTGTTTGTTTAATTTTTTTGGTTACTTTGCTAAATCTTATGGTAGCTAAGGTACAGAGCTAATGGTACCTAAGATTGGGGCCAGAATTCCCCTGAAGGAATAATTTTAACAGCACTGCAAATAGCCTTTGATTAAAAACATGTAGATTAATATAGTAGTGTACAAAAAGTAGATGATGGAGATTTTTAATAGAGTCTACCTTATTTATAATAGAACTATACCTATAACTATTCATACTAGATTTTCTTAATCTCTTCTCTTTGCTCCTTGCTTCTTTTTCCAAATTATGTGAACTTTTGCTTTTAGCAAATGACAGATTTCAGAGGTTCTAGCAAGGACTTCTTCTTTTTCTTCTTCTTCTTCTTCTTCTTCTTCTTCTTCTTCTTCTTCTTCTTCCGGCTTTTCCCTTCAGGGGTCGCTAGAGCAAATCATCACTCTTCACTTATCCCTATCTTCTGCATCCTCAACACTTGCACCCACTAGCTTCATATCCTCATTTATTGCCTCCATATACCTCCTCTTTGGCCTTCCTTTTTGCCTGCTGCCTGGCAGCTCCATGTCCAACATTCTCCTACCAAGGATTAAATCACATAAATCTAACTTTTTTATGTTGTGCTTTCCCAGGTGCTGTTTCACTGGCTGGTGCACAAGCCAATCTGTGGGCAGTGGAAGGAGGGAATAAATTAGTTTGCTCTGAACTTCTAAAACTAGCAAAGGCCAACCTGATCCATTCACAAGTTACCACCATTTCCCTTCAGTCTACAGGTATTTACATGTACACATAACCAAGTCAGTGGTTCTCAAAGCTCATGTACCCACAGACTGTCCACATTTGTGCAATATTTCTACATTGTAAAATAATAATAAAAAAAAAGTATTTTCACTAGCACATTTCCAGCAGATTTTACTCCTCTTGTTCCAAGGTTAATTGCCAATGATTCAAATTTTTAATTTATTAATGACTGACATTTGACCATTGAATGCTGTGAAATGTCCACAACACAAGTTAGTTTCTGTTATCACTTATGCTATAGCAGCTACAAACCTCTCCTCACAAGCATTTTTCTTTTCTAGTATATATGATAAACATATGTCTACTTGGAGAAATTAACTTCAACTATTATAAATTTTTCTTTGTTAGATGACACATTTTAAAATCCATTAATTTTTTTTGCCTTAGATTATGTAGATTGTCTCCCATACATTTCCCTGTGAATGAGTTGTTACTCAATAGATGGTAACTTATTAGACAAGTTCATTAATAAAAACCTAAGATTTGAATTACAGGCAGAACTGGTGTCAGAACTGATGTTACAGAAAATTAATCAACGCCTTCTGGCCAATCAGATTTGAAAATTCAACAAAGTTGTGGTATAATATCACAACAACTAAAAGAAATGACTGAAAAGATTATACACTGTGTGGCCAAAAGTTTGTGGACATCTTACCATCAAACTCGTATGTGGTTGTTGAACACCCTGTTTGAGATTTAGTTCCCCATTGCTGATATAATAACTTACACTCTCCTGGGAAGGCTTTCCACTAGAGTTTGGAGCATGGCTGTGGGGTTTTGCTCATTCAGCCACAAGAGCATTAGTGAGGTCAGGCACTGATGTCAGGCAAGGAGGCAGTGGAGTTGAGGTCAGGGCTCTGTGCAGGCTGCTCAAGTTCTTCCACTCCAACCTTGGCATAACATCTCTTCATGGAGCTCGCTTTATGCACAGGGGAACTGTCATGCTGGAACATGGTTTGGGCCTCTTAGTTCCAGTGAAGGGAAACTGTAATTCTATAGCATATAAAGACATTCTAGACAGTTGTGTGCTTCCAACTTTATGGCAACAGTTTGGGGAAGAACCACATATCAGTGTGATGGTCAGGTGTCCACAAACTCTTGGCCATGTAGTGTAGTCAATTAACTCATATGGAACCTTTCCAGGCATCATATTTTACCCATCTTTTCAGTATCACATAGTTTGTGTTGTGCAGGTGAACTTTCTTTACTTTAAATTTTTGCAGAGATTCTTGGCTCACATTAAAAAATAGTTTAAAAAAGGTAATTTTTTGTCAGAGCTAATTGATTAAAGCTAGGTAGCAAGTTATATACACTGCTTTTTGAGGTATTGTAATGTGAGCTTGTTTTTTGTTCTTTTCCACTGCCATAACTTTGTTTCAAACATTGATTCTGTTCAATGTGCCTTCAATATTTGGCTGATACGATGTATTTATATAACATATGTCATTTTTGCTCATTCTAGGTGAAGCCCACCAGTACAAGCTCAGTTACACCACTGAAGCTGAGATTGCATCAGATATCTATGACATAGTCATCATAGCCACTCCTCTCCAGCAAAATGTCGACTCAGGAATCTCTTTCCAAGGCTTTGAACCCCAGCTAGCAGAGATAACTGGGTCTTACCACACAATGGTGGCTTCTATCGTCCATGGTTATCTCAACTGCACTTACTTTGGCTTCCCTGACCCTAAGCTTTTCCCCTTCACGAGTGTGCTGACCACAGAAACAGCTGATCTCTTTTTCAACAGCGTCTCTAGCATCTGCCCCGTCAACATCAGCACTGGCTTTCGCCGCAAACAGCCACATGAGGCCCGAGTCTACAAAGTCTTCTCGCCTAAACCACTGGAGAAGGATGAGCTAAAGACCCTTTTTAAGTCTTACTACTCTGTGCAGGTCACTGAATGGAAGGCATACCCTCGATATGGAAGCTCTCAGGAGATGCCACCTATGATCCTGCATGACAGTCTTTACTACCTCAATGGAATTGAATGGGCAGCAAGTGCCATGGAGATGAGCTCTGTGTCTGCTAAGAACATTGCACTTCTGGCTTACCATCGCTGGAGCAGGCAGCTTGAGATGATTGACCAGAAGGACCTCATGCACAAGATCAAGACAGAACTGTGACGTTTTGTGGCCAGCAACACTTTTCTGTAAAAATCTGCCCAGCACTAGCTGAATACTTTTGTTTCTTGAACTCTATCTGAAACTGAGAGCTTTGCTTTGGATTACAACATGTCCACTCATTGTTTTGAGAAGATGATTACTGCTGTAGATTTTAAAAAAATGACAGTGCTAAAGTGGTTTGGGGAAACTACTGATTTTTTAATCTTACATTATGTGGTTTGCTTGAGTGATCACTAGTTTGAATAAAGATGGGTTTTGCTGTACCAAAGATTCTTTCTAGATCATTCTCATAGCAATGAAACCCAGTTAGCTTGTTCATCTAACACCTGATTTATCGTCACATTTTGCATTAAAACACTACTGGGTTTTGTACAGTCTAATTATTACACTTCCTCCAATAGTTCTTTTGTTTCATATTTAATTGTTTTATGCAGAGCAATGAAATATGGATAAAATAATGGATTATTAGAATACTTTAAGATTTAGTTACTCTACGCATATTTACTGGGGAAGACATTTTAAGTGGTCCGGCTGTATCTAAATGGTTTAAAGAGCTTTAGAGGGAGACTAATTTTGGGGAACAAAAGACTACAAAGCTACCGTGCTTTCAAGTGCTCCTGGAAAGTTCGTATTTACGAGTTGGGAAGTCGTCATTACGACGTCAGGTGCGTTCAAGTCACTTTGGTCGGAGCAAGATGGCAGCGTACCTTCTCTTAATTAACTACAAAAAATACAGCAAGTTTTTTTTTTTTTAAACTCTACTTTTAGAAAATGAAGAAGAAAGAATGTGCATCAGGTGTGTTTTGCTTTGTAATGTTTTTAATCAGTTTTTGAAGCCACTATAAAACTATAGTTTATACTATATAAACTTTATCGTTACATATTATATTGTAATTGTACAATGCTATCTTATTTTGTGCAGGCAATTAGCTTGTTTAATTGTAAATAAAAAAAAAGCCTGACAAAGACACCGCTAAATACCCATTCAGTTTTTAAAAAATATTGTTTTATTTGTACTTTTTTTTTTAAATATCCAATCAATTTCATCTAATTTACAGTCAGCTACAGTCTGTACATCCACTGATTCCACCATGGTTTCTTACTAACACAACACCCAACTCGGAAACACAAGAGCTCAGAGAAAATCCCCAATTTCCCATTCGTAATTACGACTTTACGGTGGCGTAAACTCGTAAATACGATCTTTCCGACATGACTTGAACGCACCATTAGACTACGTTGTTTTTGTCACTTCATCCGCATTCCGCCAAGCCCCGCCTCCTGCGCTGCTTAAAGCACCACTAATGGAGGTGGACCATTAGCCAATCCCAGCGCAGGGGGCGGGACTAGCGCTTGGCGTTCCTGAACTTTATTACTTCCTGGTCTGCGAATCCTGTTTGCGTACAATTTTTTTTACAGTATTTTTGTGAACTTTTTTAAAGTTATTAGGACGCTTACTAACGGAGCAGAATGGTTGAACATTCCTTTGCCATACCAATATCTGTAGTGACATTATTTTGGGTGTTTGTTGGTGGAGCTGTGCCGTTGTTCATTCCCAAGGGTCCGAACAAAGGGTAACGCATCCTTCATTAAAACTTCTTACAATCTCTGAAAAGTTGGCCTTGTTTTTCTGTATAGATTACTTTAAATACCATAAGGAAGAGATGAGTTTCATACTTCAGGAATCAGTTAGGATTAACATCTTATATAAATGTGCATGAAGCCTCAGGCATGGGAAATTAATCTGAAATATCTTTCACATGTCTGTTAATAAATGACGTGGTATTTGTATTTTTCCTTTAGTGTTATAGTGATCATGTTGGTGATGACTGCAATCTGCTGCTATTTGTTGTAAGTATCCCCTATCCCCCTCCCCCTCTCTTCATGTAAGGTTTTTGAATTCTGATCAGCAGCAGAATGTGTGAGTAAAAAGCAAGCCACAGTACTGGCGGATGTCACGTTTAAACTTTGTGTTGTACTTCTGATCAGCCACAGATGGCGCTACAGTCAGCTCTTTGTATTTTCTCCTCCATCTCTGCCAAAGCCTGTGGAGAAACAGAAAAGCCTTTTGTACAGCCCTGCTGTGAGAACCAGTGCGTTTCTCAAGAGGATAAAGTAAAAGGCCTTTAACTTCAGATCCAAGTTTTCAGATAAACACATTGTTAGCTAAAGACCCAGAACTCCTTTTATAACCTCTCAGGATAGCTCAAATCTTCTCTCATACATCTACATCTATTCATTCGCGCTAAGAAGTGAGCCTGAATCCAATCTAAGCAAAAAAAGCTGAGCATTTGAGATTCACATGTCTTGCTTAATGCCTCAGCAGTGGCTTTCTGACAGTTTTTTTTTTTTGGGGAAAAAAAAACCTCACAATCTTTTATATACTTGTGTATAACTATAGAGATTAGAGTCTGCAGATTGACACATCAGTGAAGATGTTATAGCTCTTGGATCTTGACAGCTCTACTAATGTAATTGAGTAATGCCATGATGCTGTTTCATACTCTGTTGCCCTACAGTCTGTTCTGCCATATGCTGACATTACTTTCATCAAAGGAGATGAGTTAGGCTTCACATACAGAAAGAAGTTCTTGCAGAAAGGGAGCAGTCTGCCTTGCACAAGTGAATCCAGGAAACAGCAGAAACAAACAGCACAGCCCTCATCCATTTTTATAGATAGTTTGTGGAATGCATTTACATGGCAACCCATTCATAAACCATTGAGGCCATTTCTTTGTGTCACTGTACCATTGTGTTCCTCTAATTAGATGAATACAGCTGCAAGCCACACAATTTATAGCAACGCAGTAGTTGTGAGACTGTTCAGTACCAGAAGCACAGTTCAGAACTGTAGCTGAGAAACAGCCTCATTGTACGCAGAGTGAATGAACAGATAGTGAATCTCTGTAAGTTTAGAGAATGAAGGTTTAAACGTAGATGCAGGCTAAATGGGCTGTGGTTCTTGATGTTCAGCTAATGGGCCTTAACTTCCAACCTATTTTGCAAGTACAGAGAGCATTTCTATGACGAGCATTTATATTTATGTTAACGCTGTTTAAAGGATGGCCTCTGACCTATTTCGGTAATATTGAGTTTAAGGCATGCATCATAGCAAAATGTTTGCCTTAGGAGTCCAGGAACTCCAGGAACTCTGGTTCATTCTTTTCTCTTGTAATTCCTGGCATGATTTAATGATTAAATGTCCTTTTTTTCTTTTAACCCAAGTCCTCTAATGGTAGAGATTATTGTCTCGTGAAGGCTCATACTGACTACATTGTGTGGTTGGCCCTTTCATCTGTGTGTTTGTGTGAAACGTGTAACCATGACAAAAAGAAGATTGTTCACTTCTCTAGAATCTCAAAAATGTGGGGTTTGGCAGAACAGTAAATGAGAGCCTTATTGTGTGTTGCTCCTTTTGATATCATTGTTCTTGTTTCTTTATAGCTGGTTGATAGCCATCCTAGCTCAGCTGAACCCACTGTTTGGACCAACTCTGAGCAACGACACCATATGGTACCTCTGGAAACATTGGCCCTAGCTGTTGGCTTACCTGAGTGCAAGGACCTGGATCAAAACTGCTTTATACCTGAATGCAGGTGTAAAAGGAAACCTGCAACATTCATTAGAATCCACAAGCTCACTGTAAATAAGAATACGGTTTTGTACTTTACAGTTTACTTTAAATGTTTGATCTGCTGATCTAATGGTGAATCAGTTCAATAAGAACAGGTGATAAAATGTGGTTCAACAAGTGCCATATAAGTACTATATGGAATATTGGTCCATATATCTCAGACCTAATTGGTTACCTGGTAATTTTGAGAGCTGAAGCTTGACAAAAACCCATTATGGTGGCTTTTAAGTTTTGTTTCCTTCTTGGGAGTAATCGATGCTATTATTTAGTGGAGGGCTTGGCATGCGGCCCAGGGCCATGGGCAGATCCAAGCACTCAGTGCATTGCGGTGCGCTGCAGACCGCCCCAGTGGAAACACTGGCAGCACTCGCCCTGCCCACTGGTGGAATCTTACGCTTGTTCCTTTTTCAAGATCCAAGCACTCACACATCTCAGGCATGTTCAAGTATGGATATGTAACAGGATTGTAAAGAAAGAATGTCATGTAAACATGTAGGCCAGAAGATCTACTGTGGAAGCTTGATGACTGTCACACACTGAACAATTGTCTACTGTCAATGTTGCAAACTCAACATAAGTGATAAAGAATATGAATCTGATTGCTTGTCCGCTCCACTTTTAATGTGTTATTCAATGCATTTTGCTCTGTGACAGAAGATCTTACTATATGCAACGATTTAGATGTCAGAAATTACAAATATGTGAAGTATAGTCCTTGTCTATTGCCAGTACATGCCCTATTCTTACACAACAGAAAGTAAGACTTGGTAAGACTCCTTTAGTGCTATTCTTCAATCATGCAAACCTTCAGCAGAAAGCTGATTAAAAAACTGATGAATAAAGTTAGACTTGATTATCATTATATTCAGTTGATGACAATGCTGTACAAAGGGGTTTAAATGGCTCGAGGTCCAGTTTTGAGTCAATCCCAAAGGCGCGCTCTGATTGGTCGAGGCGTAATCACGTGGTGAGGGAGTCACGCGCTTTCCAGGAACCCGTCAGGAAGAAGATAAACAAAACAAACCAGAGAGAACGAAGACAGCGTGGATTTGTGAGGAAATTTCATTTAAGTTCTCGTCCAGACGACTCTTGCCGAAGCGTGAAGCCTTTTTTTGACAACTGTAAAGCCTAGTTACAGGTGAGTAGATCTTTTATTCGCAGTTAAAGTCGCAGACACCGTCGAAGTGCTCGTTAAAAATGAATACAAACATTGTCTCCTGCTGTTAGCTCGGAAGCTAAGTTGTGATAAGCAGCTAGCTGCTGCTGCTAACTGAGAGTGGGAGGGACGGAGGCCATAGTTATCAAAGCAGCACAGCAAGTTTTAGTTCCGCACTAAACACTCCAGTATTCTTGTGATTTGCCATATTCCGTGTGCTTGATGTACCAGGTTACTACTGTAAATCTTTTTTGTTTGCAGTTAGCGCTACTGGAGAACTCTGATGATGGCTGGCTTGCTGTCACTCTCATGATAATCGCTGAATTGTTCTAGAAGGTTTTTTTTGCTGTGTTGTCAAGGTTAATGTTGCTGAATGCGGGACAGATGGCTGGTTAGGCGTTTTGGACATACTCGTTTGCCATGTTTCAGTCTTTATACCCGCGGATAAAGTTCTAAAATTTCCACATGAAGGAGGAAAATGCTTAACTATGGACGGGTTTGCCTCAGGAAGTGTGTCCATCAGCCGTTTAAAGCTCGGTCTAAATTAATAAGCAACAAG
Organism: Pangasius macronema; assembly: GCA_037577455.1. Classification (NCBI taxonomy): domain Eukaryota; kingdom Metazoa; phylum Chordata; class Actinopteri; order Siluriformes; family Pangasiidae; genus Pangasius; species Pangasius macronema. Next base: position 12,658,348 of record CM074959.1, on the reverse strand, counting down.
ATCACCGTGTTGAAGATAAAAGCTAGATCAGCTCAGATAAACAGCTCGGTTAACCAAGCAGTATGTGAAGAAGTTGATGAAATCAGCTAAATAAATGACGATCAGTATCATCTTCATTATCCTTATGGATTGTAGAATTGATATACTTATAGTAGCTTGCTCATATTTTTGTTTTATATATCGGAAAGAGGAACGAAACCCTGCTGTACTGAGGGTGAGGAGTCTTTTGCAGACTGGTCTGGGTACACGCCCCCCTACAGCACAACGCCAAGTGACAGAGGCTCTGGAAAGTTGCTCTCCTGTATCCCTTCGCCATGCTCTAATACAACTATACACCCAAAAGACGTCTGCATGGTAGGGAATTATTTGCATTGATATTTATATTTGATTTTGTTTTTTGCGATCCAGCTGCACGGCTGTTCTTTTCCCCGTCACGGAAAATTATGTTTATTCACCACTAGCATGTAAATAACTTCGGAGTAGAGTGTTCATAATAAAGTACAAGCTAATGTAAATGATATATATGTATAATCCACTTATTTACGTAACGCGGGGAAGGCCTTGAGTGTTGTTTGTTGCTCGGCGTTCTCAACCACACTTGATAGGTGAAGGATATTTACGGTATTCTGTGATTGACACTCAGACGGACCGATTAGCTACGCGCAGGAGGCGGGCTGAAGCGGCGCACCTAGCCAATGAGAGCGCGCGAAAGCGTGGGCGTTGGCGCAGTGCGCTAGAGGTTTGGTTGACGTTTGTTTTCGATAGGGGCCCATGTTGAATCCAGCATTGTGGAGTAGGTCAGAGTCAGACGCGAACCTTCGACTTGATTTAAAGGAGCAGGAACTCCAGTTACTATAGTGTACCACTTGAAAGCGAGTGTTTCATGGCTTCATTTCGCAAAGATTGATGTGGCAGGCTCTGAGGTTTTGTAGGTCAACATTTCCTCCTGTAAACATTGCGTGGGTGGCAACATGCTGTAACAGCAGCGAAGAAGCCACGCTGGTTTTTCACACGGAATTATTTGCTTGTGAAATGTGGCTCTTACTTTGTGACAAAAAAGTGTTTTATTCAAAGATCAGGCTGCAGAGTTCAGGTTGCCTGAGCAAGCAGAGATCTCGGACATGACTAGCCCAAGCTCCTGATTGCACTGGTGGTTGTTCCTGGTGTCATGCTTACATTGCACATCATCACAATGTTACATTACAGTTGGATTTGCTCCTTGTTGCTTAACACCCACCCCCTTATTTGATGGGCAGCTAAGGTCCCTACTGGTCCTGACACCAGAACACTCAGGGCTTTCCGAAGTTTGTTTCGGGCTGTTCTCAGAAAAGTTCTGACAAAACATAAACAAGACATTACTGTACTTCTGGTGGGCAGAAGGACACACGAAACCTACCTGCTCAGCACAGCGAAGTGACCTAAATTATAAAGACTAAACTGCTCCTTTTTGATACCTGCTGCATTAGACACAGCAACTCTGTACATTCAGGGAGAAGGGCACTGATTTGATCACAACATCCCCATTCTTAAGATTCTTCAGTTGCAAGTGCTTGCTGCAGAGACATGCCGGAGTGCAGGCCTGGTTGATGTTAATTTTGAGGGCTGACGACCTGATCACTGTTGGACATTTTAAAAAAGGGCTACATTGGTTCTTTAGTTTGGCAATTAAATGCTGAAAGTCATTGATAGAGAATTCTGAGCATAATCAAGATTGTTACGTAAACTGCGTAGCTAAGATAGTTAACAGATTTCATTTCGGTTGATATTTCTAAAGCCTTTAATTTCATAAATCAATATTTCATAACCTTTTCCCGCAAACCAGTAGATTCCAAGCACTATTAACTGGAGTTGAAACTAATGCTTAGACCTAATTCTTCAATCAAACTCATGGGGAAGAAAAATGTGGACCAGAATTAGTGCTTGGCAGCATGATGATAATTTACACGTGTATCTATTAGGAATGTAACCGTACAGCATACTATGTTACTCAATACAACACTCTCGATTCGACGCGACTTCATATTAGACTTCATAATAAGTATTCTGTTTGTTATGAAATACCGCTTGGATTACGTGAGGTATAATAAACAGCAGCATGCAGGAACTGAAACAGGTCAGATGAGAACGGTCTGACTTCCTCGAGCTGACACTCTATGTAACTCAAATAACCACTCTTTACAGCCATGCTGAGCAGAAAAGCATCTCCGAAAGCACAACATGTGTTGAGGCAGAGGGGCTACAACAGCAGACCACATCGGGTTCCACTCCTATCTGAGGTTACAGTGGGCACAGGCTAACCGAAGCTGGGCAGTTAAAGATTGGAGAAAAAAAAAGACCAGGTACCACTTTTACAATCTTCACCTGTCCTGTTTAGGTGAACCTGTGCCCACTGTAGTGTCAGATTACTGTTCTTGTCCGACAGGAGTGGAACCGGATGTGGTCTTCTGCTGTTGTAGCCCATCCACCTCAACAATTAGCTAGTTGCTAGTCTTTCATTATGACTGTAAAGAGTGGTTATATGAATTATTGTGTTAACTCGACCCAGTCTGGCCCTTCTCCTCTGACCTCTCTCATGAACAAGCACATATTCAGGCAATGCTAATTTTCGATGGAACACCACTGTCTCATCAAATTTGAGTAGAGTTGAATGGTAGTGTATTGTTACGTCCCTAGCACCTATATCTGAAGGTGTGTAATTACCCTGGCGTTATGTAAGCCCAAGACTCACTTACCACATACCGAAGCATACCGTAGCATAGCGTAGACTGTTGTATTGCTGCTGTAATAATAAAGTCTTGTGCTTATTCCTGGACTCTTATTCACAGTATGCCTCTTCAGAATGTAATGATTTATAATCCCAATAACCTGTTCAGGATGGATTCCCTTTGGAGTCTGGTACCTGTCAAGGTTTTTTCCTCATGTTGTCTCAGGGAGTCTGTTTTTGCCACCATCACCTCTGGCTTTGCTCATTAGTGATCTTGTGAGCACGTTTATTGTTAAAAGTTTTATACAGATAAAACTAAATTGGATTGTAATGTTGTTCTGGTCAGTTTATGAGCAAACAAAGTACGTATCAAACACTAATGCTGTGTCAAAAAAAATGATAATGTCTGGACAACACCGCACACCTCAATTTCATGGCCTAGTTTAGGCTTGTGCGATATAGATTTTTCCCTGGTTGAAATTTACCATTAAGAAAATCACTATTAACTATTTAATCATCCAGAACCAATAGTCTAAACAGGTTATTTAATCACTTTCTCATTAGCACCACCATTAACGTTATTTGTAAAGTGTTAATCGGACACTTCCTTGTAGGACAATTTAATATTATTAGCTCAAAATCTTCATCCTTTTTTCTTTTTTGGCTGAAAATCAAAAAGCCATATTTGTCGCTTTTTTTCAATGGCATGCCTAATAAAAATAGTTAACTGATGTTAACTTTCTACTTGTCTAATATGAGCTAATTCAAACACACATTGATAGATTTTATTTCACATTAAGGAACTCCAAACATTCTCCATTTCCCCTGACAGAAAGTGAGGGCTCCCGTGCAAGTCCAGCCGAGAGCAGACGTCAGTTATTGGGGGAAGGCAATTAATAATAATATCAGAGAGTTAAAAACACCCGTGTAAATCATTCCGGATTCACATGTTGATTGGCTCGTCTCCTTCGGGAGAAAAAGGCTGCTCTGTTGGTGTATATAATCCGCCAAAACATCTGACCACGTGTAGCGGTGTACACTGATGCAGAGCTCCTACACAAAATGCGTAAAGATTGGCAGGTCTTGTAATATAATACAATCACAGTAAACATTACTGCTTCTTGTGGCAGTATATCATGTAGGGATGATTTAAGGAATATCGCACGAACAGGAATGTAGTTATGCTGAATATTGCCATGGCTGTGTACGCGGTTTATACAAGAGTTCAATAAGCATATTTATAAAGCATGTGACTTGCTGTCTGCCGTTTTGAATTTTCTGAAAAACCTACTTTCTCGAACTCCTCCTAGACCATTCGCCTGATTTTCAGGAAAATCGAAAGCCATTATCTTCAGGCCATGCCACAAAAAATTATGGAATTCAAGTTGATCAGTGAAGCTATTCTCGAATAACGTGCAAACGAATTTTAATGGGCGAGCGCTCCGAAATGGACGTGAGGCTATATCTCCGTAACGCTTTAGCGTATTCAGACCAAACTTAGTACGTGTCCTAGCCATAGTGAGTTGAGAGGAGCTGCACAGGTTCGGAACAGCGCCACCCAGTGGTTAAAAGTATAATGCAGTTTCAAAGGATATGTCGTAACATTACTGTAGCAGTTGTTTCGAGTAGCAAGTGGAATTTTACATGGCAAACACAGATGAGTGGAGTGATGCACACAGTGAAATGAAGTGCAGTTAGAGTAAATAGAGGCACCCTGGGAACACTGCTCGGCCAATCAAATTAGTGAACCGGAACTAACTGATGTAAAATACTGTTATATGGCACAAGCCTAGCGTAGTTCAGTATTGCTCAAAAGACTGTATTTGTTCAAACCCACTAGTTAGCTTTAGAAAAGGACAATGAACGGCATCACTACTGTCCTGCGTTTACCAGAATGGATCTAAGTATCTAACCTGAGACCTTCTAGACGGAATTACAAGGTTTCTCTTTCTCTTTGTTCAGCATTTCTTTTTCCAGCCAGAGCATTCTTTGCAACACAATCATTTCAAAAGCTGGTATCAACTTGCCTGTGATCTGTGACCTTTTGCTCCAGGATAAATTGAGGCACCTTAATTCTAACCGGGGCTCTAGTATAGAATTCACAGGAATTCTGCTTGTGGTAGAACACTATCAAGCAGAAGTATTGTATTTGTCAATAACAAAACGTCAATGTTTAAATCAATTTAGTGTTTTAAGATAACACAGTGAAAAGACTGTAAGCTTTAGGCTTAACTACTGACTGCTAAACCTGATCATCCAAATCATAGCAAACTCTTTAGACTGAAAGAGATGTCTTGCTTGATCTCCTCCTACCTACGACTGTGTGTACATGAGTCACCGTAACAGGTGAATTTATTAATTGCATAGGGAAACCCTGTCTCTTCCCCATTGCAGTTGTGACTTTTGACAGTTCTCCTGGACAGCACAGAAAGTTGGGATTGTGGCAACAGTGTGTTGGAGCAATGCAGCCATTGTGTTATGGAAAGTTTTTTGCATGCAGATATTCCTGTTTGTGTGTTGACAGAATATAAGAATACAGTCAAGCACTAAAGGGAAAATGGCACTTCGTTGTATTTCCTCTCCGTCTTCTTCTATGGTTTGTGTACAAGCTCTACTGTCTGCGAGAACTGAACGGTGATAAGACATTCGTTTGACTTGTTCGCTATGCCAGGAGGAAATGATGTCATCTAGCACACGAAGAAGACTGTTTTGCTCCATCCTGCAGCTGGCCAGTACAACTCTGGCGCTCTCATGCATATTTCACTTGATTTGTTATGCAAAGGGCGTTAGGCTGTTCGGGTTCCTCTGTTTATGACTATCTGTAGGCAGCGGTGAAAGGGTGCTGCAGAGGTTGTTTAAAAATAGCCCCAGCGCTCGACGCTCTTGCTCTCTCGCCTTCTTCCGATCTGGCTTCAGGGCTGCTATCGTTTCTTCCATGGAGCTGAATCGCCTTTTTCAGCGGGCCTCTGTAACTTTTTTTGACCATGGCTAGACATGCATTATCTTGCACCAAGAAATTCCATTTCTTCCTGTCTCCTGTTGCTGTTTGTGTCTTGCTGCACTGAGGAACAGAGGTCTATTAGTTGATGCTGCTAGTGCTTGTTCTAATTTCAGCAAACAGCCGTTTGTGACAGCCGCTCGTAGCTACCGTTTGTGCACTGAATTGCAGTTTGTAAGTGACATTTTATTTATGGACAACTTGTTTACAACACTGCACAGGCTGAGTGTCATACAGAAGTGTAACACACATGCAGATAATGTGCATCATAGTGATGTTTCAACCAGATACCCATTTTCAATTATTAATACCTTTTTACATTTGACTTATCTGCAGATAACAGAGGAGAAAAACACAGCCATACCCGCATGTGTGGCTAAGGCATTGTTATTACAGAACGACTTGGTGGCCACGTTGATTTTCTGCCAGAGACTGACATAAGAACAAGGGAATTGTGGGGAGTGAGGTGGCAGAAAAGTTTCCACCAAGGAACCAGGGATCTGTTCTCTGCGATGCCTCAGGTAAGGCTTATTGTGTAACGTGTCAGCTGTATTCAGAAATGTTATACATTAAAGATTTACTGTACTTCAGTTCCTTTACATTTTGTCAACAACGTGCAAATAATTTGTCGTATGTTTGAAATGGTTGATCACAAGCTGATGTCTACCGTGCCTATTTTCAAGATATCTATTTATTAAAGACCAATATCAACATTTTTTAGCCATGAATTGATAATTCAGTAGGATCTGTTTTCATCTGTCATGCAGCCTAGTGTCAGTGGAATGGACCCTCCCTTTGGGGATGCCTTTCAAAACTACACTTTCGCTGACCAGGCACTGACCAGCACTGACCTGTTAGCCAACAGCTCTGACCCAGACTTCATTTATGAACTGGTGAGATTGTGCAGATGGTTTGAATCACTTTCAATGACTCTAAACATTTTGTTGAGTTATTTCATGTTGATATCGTATCCCTGTTGCAGGACAGAGATATGACTTGTCGCCAGAGCCCTGGAAGAGACGTGTTTGAAGTTGAGGACTGCAAGGAGTTTGACAGCATGGAAAATCTTCCAGAACTTATAGACAATGACCTGGCCTACAGCTCCAACTTCGAACAGTGGGACACGTATTGGGAAGACTTGACCAAGTACACGCGCCTCACCAGCTGTGACATCTGGGGCACTAAGGAGGTTGACTTCTTGGGCTTGGATGATTTCTCTAGCCCTTACCAAGACGAGGAAGTCATAGGTCGTACACCCACCTTGGCCCAGCTCAACAGCGAGGACTCTCAGCCTGTTTGTGACACTTTATACCTTCCAGATTCATTGGCAGGCCAAAAGCAGACTCTTTTTCCTCCACCAGTTGTAGGCAAGAAGATGGGCAGAACCACTTCTTCTGTCACAGGCACGTCCTCCAACCACAGTACACTGCCGGATTACGCCGAAGGTTCCCAGAAGGCCACATGGCCAGTGCCCTCAAGCACTGAGACTATGGCAAAGGCCCAGATGCAAGGGCCTAGCAGGGTTGCATCTCCACAGCCAGAGAGCACAGATTATGTACGCAAGGCCAAGGTTCGCATTAGTGTACCACGCAAGCCCTTCCCAGAGAGTTGTGCTCAGCAGATCAGTGTGTCTGCCAGCTCCCCTCTTATCAAAGAGCATGAGTCAAATGCGTCTTTGATCAGTAATGTCCAAGCAGCCACTAGTGACACTCCATCTTCTCTGATTCCCCTGGTTTGTGAGAAAAGAGTGGAAATCTGTAAACGAGAAGCTCCATGTGGCTCCACTCCAGAGGTTGGGTTGTCGAGAGGAAAGCCACCGAAACTTAACTTCCCTGTGGCCGGCAGCAGTGAAACCTTGCTCACTGTGAGTGCCCTTGGAGCCGACGCTACTGCTGCCGCTGAGAAGAAGAAAGAGGAGGAGCACAACTACTCACTGTTCCTGACCAGGGCGAGGCTCGCAGGCAAAGCTCCCACTGACATGGAGGAAGACGAAGACGAGGAAGAAGAAGAGGGCGAGGAGGAAGAGGAAGAGGAGGAGGCAGAGGGGGTGGACTTGGATGATGAAGACCACGATGAAGGATTTGGCAGCGAGCATGAGCTTTCAGAAAATGAAGAGGAAGAGGAGGAAGAAGACGATGATTATGAGGGAGACAAAGATGATGACATCAGCGATGCGTTCTCAGAGCCAGGTACAAACCAGCATGTAGATGAACCTATTCAAGCGCCTTGACAGACATTTACTGTTTATGTGGGTTTTCATTATAGGTCTTGTTATCCGCTAATTACTTGCAAATGTTCTCAGAGTTTAGATGTGTAGTTGTTGATTCTACAAGTCCTTTATGACTTTTCTAAGCAGTATCCTGACAGATTCAGAATTGGGTCATGTTTTTCCTGTTTGATAAGCTTAGACCTAGCGTGAACTCTTATTGATGAGACATTATGATAACCATGTCTAGGGCTTATTAAGTCAGGCTGCAGCTGAGGTGGCAGTGTGTTTTTCACTCTGTATCTTCAAATAAGGCTTTTCTTTGTCAGTTCTGCTTTTTATGTCTTCAGATTTTTTGTCGACCTGAACATTCTCCTCTCTTTCGAGCAGGATGCGACACTGACATGGTAGAGGACGTTAAAGGTCTGACAGCTGGAATTTCCAGAAAGAGGGGCAAACGCAGATACTTCTGGGAATACAGCGAGCAGCTGACCCCATCTAAACAAGAACGTATGCTAAAACCTTCCGAGTGGGACAGAGACACCCTTCCCAGCAACATGTATCAAAAGAATGGCCTGCATCATGGTGAGATGATGAGCCAAAAAGTGGCATATTGAAGCATGTATTTACAAATATAAATTTAAACATAACTTGATGAATTTGTCAAATTCTCACTCAAAAACGCTAAAGTAATTTTGCTATAGGAAGGCAAATTTAGCACAGCTCAATCTAATGATCTGGTGTGAGTGATTCCACTTATACAACAGCGATTTGCCAGTGATCACAATGTTTAATTTATTAATGAACATCACGTTGTGCATTTTAACAGTTTGTAGTTAGATCTAATGTTATGGAGCATCTGAGAGACAAATGGGTTCCTCTTCTCACCTACGTTATAGTAGCGATAAACAGGCATTCCCTCACCCCTCTCTCTCTTTCTCTCTCTCTCCTCTCTCTCTCTCACACACAGACAGACAAAATGCAGCAGGTTTTCCTGAGCTGGGAAACGTTGACGTGTTACAAATCATTAACAGCCGAGTTCTTCCATAAATGTTAAATAAATGTCACTGTTATCCACTCAAAAACAATAGTTTTAGGAAAGACCCCGTTTTTAATGATAGCTTAATCAGTCACAGATAGAAAGTCCACAGTGCATCTGGTTGAGACCAGTGAACTCAAATTATATAGCTGAGGACCTGTAGACGTTCAGGCTTTGAACCAAGAGTTGTTCTGCAGGTTGCTTTTTGTTATATTTTGTGAATGATACAGTTTTCCAGTGTTTCTGGGGGCATAGATGTAGGATTCACATTTAATTAAACAAACCTTCTGGTTTAGGCCACGCCCACGTCCCCTTCAAATCCAAATAAAGATACAGGTACTTGAAGTACTAAACTGATACAGATGCAGGTGCAGACAGTGGCATTGCATTACACCCCTATTACCTACCTATTCCTTCTGTTTTTCTGTCTCAGGAAAATATACACTAAAGAAGTCACGGCGGACAGACGTAGAGGATCTCACCCCCAACCCACGGAAGCTGCTTCAGATCGGGAATGAATTGCGTAAGCTTAACAAAGTGATTAGTGACCTGACCCCTGTTAGTGAGCTGCCCCTGACTGCTCGCCCTCGCTCTCGAAAGGAGAAAAACAAGTTGGCGTCCAGGTAAGCTTTTCTACGAACCAATGTTTTCAGGAGCTGCTTTCATTCCTCCCCACTATATTCTCTCGTCACTTGCGAAATTGTGCTCCAATCAAACCTCACCAGGAAATTGGGGGGAAAAAAGTGTACTAGCACAAGGTTTCACCATCTTATGATTATGATGTTCTTTCTTATGTGAGTATAAGCAACCAAAACTTTCTCCAGGGTCAGAGTGAATTTCCATGGATTTGGCATCAATTGGTGATGAAAGGGGTAATTTTCTTTACCACTTCACACACTTTTGGAGAGTCTCATAATGATTCAGTAATCTGTGAGTTTGAAGCAATATCTTCAGCTAGCTTTAACAAAATATTGGAGAAATACATTTGTCTGTAGTTTGTTCCTCATCTTCTCTGGAGTGAGAAAGGCATGAATATAGGTCATTGCATACAGGAAAACAGTATGTGTCAGATTAGCCACTGTTGCTAGCAACTGTGATATGTCAAAGCGACCTGCAAATGGAAACGGATCAAATTGATCAAACAAATCAAACATATCATTGTAAACCAATGCAAGCCTAAGGAGAAAGCAAGGTCTACTCCGGTCAAATTAGCTATAACTCACCTTATGTTTTCGTACCAATTGTTTATTTAGGTATTGTAAGTTACTTCATTACAAACATAGACAAACTTAACAGTACTCAAAAAATACACTAATCTTCTCTAACCTCATATGTACAGTGGATATAAAGTCTACACATCCCTGTTAAAATGCCAGGTTCCTGGTGATGTAAAAAAATGAGACCAAGATAAATAATTTCAGAACACCTTTCCACCTTTAATGTGACCTATAACCTGTACAACTCATCTGAAAAACAAACTGAAATCTTTGAGTAAAAAAAAAAAAAAATAATAATGTGGTTGCATAAGTGTGCACACCCTCTTATAACTGGGGATGTGGCTGTGTTCAGAATAAAGCAGTCACATTCAAACTCAGGTTAAATAGGAGTCAGTACATACCTGCCATTATTTAAAGTGCCTCTGATTAACCCCAAATAAAGTTCAGCTGTTCTAGTAGGCTTTTCCTGACATTTTCTTAGTCGCA
>CM074959.1:12632230-12647598 GCA_037577455.1 Pangasius macronema | reverse complement strand
GATAGACTCATACCCAAAAAGACTGAGTGCTGTAATAAAATCAAAAGGTGCTTCAACAAAGTATTAGTTTAAGGGTGAGCACACTTATGCAACCATATTATTTTGTTTTTTTATTTTTACTCGCTCAACAGTTTCAGTTTGTTTTTCAATCGAGTTGTACAGGTTATAGGTCACATTAAAGGTGGGAAAATTTCTAGAAATGATTTATCTTGGTCTCATTTTTTTACATCACAGAAGCCTGGCATTTTAACAGGGGCGTGTAGACTTTTTTATATCCACTGTAGCATCATATATGAAGAACATTATAACAATTTGGGTCAAGTTAAATATAAGGTAAGACTAAACAGTAGCCTGACATGTAAATCCATCTAACCAGTGACTTAGATAACGTGTTTAAAGTCGCTCATAAAATTGTTTGATTGCTGCTCAGGGTGTCAGTATTATTTTTTTTTTCTAGAGCTCGGTGACCATAACTACAGAAAGTTGTTAGTGAATTACAGTAGTGTTGCTTCAGTTGGAATAAGGCAATTGACAATAATGCGCATGACCTTATAATTATAATAATAATAATAATAATAATAATAATAATACAATAGTCTGTTCTTAGTATATGCCATATCAGCTATTTTTTATAATGAACATGGAAAAGAACAAAAATCAAAATTATGAGTGGTCCAACATCTAGACAAAGCACGAACTACAGTACAGGTACAAAATAATTAATAAAGTCTTAAAGATGAAAAAAAAAAATACAGCATGATTATTGAGCCAGCAGTGAAAAAATATCCTCTATATCATGATGTTCATGAGCTTCTGCAGGTTGCCCTGATGATCCTGAAATAGTAATTAAGGGGCGTTGGGTCTGAATTGGCAAAAATGTGTATGCAATTTTTGGTCATATGCCAGCTCAAATGCGTCAGACATCATCAAGCCCCAACTTCAGACACAATAGAAATCTGACTCTACAGTTACACAAACCAGATTTTACTCTATTCACCAGCCCAGGTTGTGTTCTTCCAGACAGACACCAGGCACAAACAAACCAATAGTAACCAAGAGCAGGCAGTTCCTTAGCTTACCGCTCGTTTGTTTGGCAACATTGGTTATATGGGATTGGTTTGGATTTTACACAACAGACACCGCGAGAAACAATGATTGTTTGCAAAATATTTTTGCGAGATTGGCACATCAAGGAAACATGATGAATTTGTTTAACCAACAAGAAAGTACCCCAAAGGGTATGCCAAAATCCCGACGGCATGGGGAGTGTACACATGAAACCAGCACCGCAACCAGAAACAGCGCTGAAGTGAGCACATGCATTTTATCCTTATGAGAAAACAAGTGTTGGGAAGATCTCACTGATGCCATGACACTGTTGCTAGCCAAGAATATGATACCCATCAAAAAGGTTGACAATGAGGGCTCTAGGCAACTTCTAAAAATAGTTCCTTGTTACGACTTAGAGTTGTAAATATTTTTCTAACACTGCCATTCCTCAACTGTACTCAGAATGCAGAGAAAAGTGCAATAAAAACCAAAAGTATGAAACATGAATTCTCTTAAAAATGTCAATAAAAATGTAAACCAACTCAGCTAATGTATTCAATATTTAAACATGTTTAAATACTCACTTGCCCGTCAATCTCCATTCCATTTATTGCACTTTCAGATATTGAAGACATTAGTAAAGGTGATGCACTTTTTATTTAATGTGTTTTTTTTTCTTCTTTTTTTTTTTTTAATACTGTCCATGCTTGATCATTTTCATTTTAGCAATAATTGTTTACATTTTGTTGGGAAGTGCAGTAAAATTTTTCAAAAGGTACTTTAAGCTCGGAATAAGAATCGCAACTAAGTCTTAAGCATCAGTTAAATTGCGCATTATTTATAAGTGTAGGACGTAACAAAAGTAATAGGCTGTAGGAGCAGCCATAAATTAGCTTAGGCTCGATGAGCTAACTTAACCATCTGTGTTAGTTAGCAAAAATAATGGCAAGGGTAGATGAACAAGCAATATAAGGTGTTTACTAAGTAAATGAAAATAAGTTTAAGATAAGCATTTAGATTAGCCAAGCTATGTTGTCTATTTTACAGATGTAACTTCCCCTTACACCTCATTCAGAACTTGCCTCCTTGCACATTACTGACTAATTACTGCACGCACCTTCTATATTTGCGCTGAGCTGGTCTCTGCTTTTTCTACCAGAGATTATATATATATAATACACACACACACACACACACACACACACACACACACACACACACACACACACACACACACACACACACACAGACATATTGCTATTTGCACTTCTGGTTAGATGCTAAACTCCATTTCACTGGCTCTGCACTCGTACTCTGTACAATGACAATAAAGTTGAATCTAATCTAATCTAATCTAATCTTATAGTTATCTTGACTAACTAGCAAGTACGTTTCAGGCTGAGCCATTAGTTAATGCTAATCATTTAATATCTTGAAAATGTTGCTGTCTGCTTTAAAAAATAACAAAATCTATCCAATTCAATTCAAAGACTAACTTTATGTAAAAGAGAAGCAAAGGGATGTGGAAAAGAAAAGCACTGGTGTTTTCACCATTCTCTTTTGGTACATGCCAACATCATATTATACACACGCATTTTCCATCCAGATTTTCATTTTTAGTGAGAATGCATTTGATTTGATGGGTGGTTTTGTATATGTTCTGTAGTTAGATAGTTATTGTGTAGCAGCTACTAAACTAAAGACAGAAATGCCAACTAACATCAAGGACTGTACAGCAATTTGAACAGCACAAGTGAGCATAGCATTACAGCAATAGCATTTCTTCATACTGGTGTAGTGGAATACTGCTACTTGAAACGGCATCATATTCAGAATTGCTCAGATCATCTCTTAAATATACCTGTGCATTGTTCTGTTTCTCCAGAGCCTGCAGACTGAAGAAAAAAGCTCAGTATGAAGCCAACAAGGTCAAGCTGTGGGGTCTTGGCACTGAATATGGTACGGCAGTTTAAAAGTTGCACTAGATAGATGAAAATAAATGCTTGAGGTTGTTAATTTCTGTGCTGGAATTTGATTCACTTTCTTGAACAAAAACCTCCTGACATACATTTGTTCTTATTGTGTTGTCTTAGATTTGATGTCTTTCAATGGCCATCATTGCGTACCTGGAACCAGGCCACCACTATTATATGTTGTGTTTACAATATTATGTATGATTTGTCATCTGCAGATCGATTGCTGTTTGTGATCAATACAATCAAAGAGGAGATTGTGAACCGCGTTCAAGATAACTCAAATAACAACGGGACAAGCATGGCAGAGAAGCTTGACAAGCTCATAGAAGAGACATTAGGTAAGAAATTGTCTCAGATGCAGTTGTTTTGGAATTAATTACATGTTGTTTTTTTTAGAGTAAACAAATACTGTCTGAAAGTTAATTGTTATGTATAAAATTGAGTTCTCTGTATTAATGAAGAGACAGGGCCCTGTGGATCCCTCTTTATTCTACAGACAAAGATGTGCATGTTTACTCGGCATATTTAGTAGTACTGGACCCAGACTATTTGAGGTCTGTTTTCTGAAAATAATTCGATATGTTCAGTATTTAAAAGCTTGTGCACATATACCTTGAGTTGACTAATACGTTTACATTGATTAAGTCAACTGATGCTTTTATTCTGAGCAAATTGCTAATGAGGACAAATATAATCTAACCATACAGCTGAACATTTGAGAGTTAAGGTTCTTGCTTAGAGATCCAGCAGTGGCTCTGTGGTAGAACTTCTTACAGCATTATGTCTGCTAGGGTAGAAGCATAGTCGTTGCTCATAGTGTTAAAATAAATATTGAGCTATATGCCTTTTCAGATTGGAGATCTGAAAGACGGTCTGAATAATAACTAGCTTTCTATTCAATTTTTTTCTTTCTTTCCTCTTGTGCAGTGCAGTCACCAGTAGCTGGCCAGACTTCAGACTTTGTGAACCAGATCCTTGAGAATACAGGCAAGGGTGACCCCACTGGAGGTCTAGTGGGACTGCGTGTGCCCACACTGAAAGTGTAGAGGCACACAGATAGTATTTGGAAGCACACTCAAAGCCATCCGCGCCATTCCTGTCTCACACTGTAACGGCCCAACACTCTGCATGCCCATGTCAACAGGAGATGCTCAAAATGCTTAATGTGGATACATGCATACGAACACCTGTCCGTCTGTGCATACGTACGTATATATTCACCTTCCACGCACCTACAGAAATCTCTGCACTCAGTAGTCTGTTTCCTTACCATGTGTGCATGTGGCTGGTAAAAAACCTCAATCTGCAGACCGCCATTTTGCAAAATTCAAAGCCAATTTTACGAGATACCTCCCGGAATATATCGTCCTTTTAGAGATGAACACGCAACTGGTTCCTGCTGTAGCCATTTTTTTCCTTATGTCCAGCAAATGCCCCTTTACTGGATTCAGAAAGCAGATGTGTTTCTTTAGGGAATATAGTTACATTATGATCATCAATTAAGACTCATGGATAGAAAAAGACATTTTAGAGAGATTAAACTAAATGTCATATTTCAGCATTAACTAAACTTCTGCTTTCCTATTCTAGTATTGTGGCATTTGCAGGATTAAACAAGTTACACCCTTATATGCCAATTCTGATAACGCCAATGCAAACACACAAACATGTTAATCATCTACCTTTATTGGAAACCAACTCAAAGATAGACGGTAGGCGTGTAAATTTAGGACAGGGATACAGCATGACAATTAGGATAGGACTGGGCTTGGATGTTCTGTTCCTTTTGTCTTGGTGGTCTCAGGGTGAATAGAGAGAGATTATTGACTGACCGGAGCAGATGGTCCATTTAAATCTCCCTCCTTAACTGGGAAGAACTATTATTTTGTACTGGTGACTCCACTTTGATCAAAGTGCCCTCACATCAAATGACCCTGGACGTTTTCCGAAGTCGCATCGATGGGGCTCAGAAGTTGATTCCCTGACTCGGTGTTGTTCATATTTGTACTTATTAAAAGTAAGATTCATTGTGCCTTGTAGATGTTGAGGGGATAACGAATCTCACTTGAAAGCAAGTGGACCATGTTTCAAGGAGAAGAAGAGCAGTGAGGCAAGTCAGACTTGCAGGTTTGTTATGTATTTCAGCTCGATAAAGATACGCTGAATGAACGTAGGAACATGGAAAAATATTGATTTATGCCACAGAGTCTGTGCTAGGTAAAATAAGATGGCTCTGACAAATATTTCTTTCCTCTCTCTATTTTGGTACTTCATTTAAGTGGAGAATGGATGTGTGTGCTTGTGCGTGTGTATGTGTTTGGGGGTGGGTTGGGGTTTATTTTAAGACAACTATTCATATATTAAATACGAAAAAAGAGATTTGCACACTATATTCTGATTGTTTTGTTTTTGTACCAAAGACACATGCAACGTAAATTGGCAACTAGCCAGTTTAAGTAAGGATTTGCACAGCTAACCTGACACCGTATTGAATGTAGGAAAAAAAAAAAAAAAGTTGTAGGGTCAGGGATTTTCAACGAACTGTGAAATTTGCTTGGGTCCAATTATCTACAGAAAGAAGCATTCATTCGCATCCTCCTAGAGCTCTTGTGCTGTTCTTCAGCTCTCAAGTTGAAGTGTTGCTTTGGAAACCTTTGTACTAGGATCAAGCAGTTCAGTTTCCCACCATTGCAATTTTGTCCATTAATGCTTTTAAAACTGTAGAGCTGAAGATGCTTTTGTAATTGCATACATATGACTTTATCAGAGAACCAAAATGTTCACTTTTATTAATATCCTTTAAATTTATGGAGGAGAATAAGCATACAACATTGTTTTTGCCTATGTGTATAGTCCATAATTCATGCATACACGCACTTGTATATGTATTGATAAAATGGTACCTTTTCAATGGATATGTTAATAAGCATGACACATTTCTATAGCTTTATATTCAGTGAGTAACCTGGAAATAAGAAAAAAAGACTTATTCTCTGTATTTTTGTAATGGTTACCTTGATGTTTTCTGTTTAATATTTTATGAGCATATCTATAAACCATTTTGGAGAAAGGCTTTGATGAATTTTTCATCAGCACCTCAAACTCAAAAATATTTCAAACTTGGACCCAGTTATAGGCTCTTCCTGATCCGTACCTGAAAGAGTGCTTATACGTTGAGGCAGGAAAGCATTCTGAGAGAGAGTTTATAGTTGTACCATGATGGCTAGCTGCTGCACCTTCATACTTGTCCAGTGTGAAAAGCTACTGCACTTCCCAATGCAGAACTGCATGTTATCTGGAGGGAAAACAAAAACAAACAAACAAAAAAAAAAAACCTTGATTGATGGTCATGGTTTGTCCTTGGGTGTTCATGGAGCTCTTATTTTTGATTGAATTAAAGAAGGGAGAATATTTTCCTCTACAACCCCTACTATATTTAAGCTAAAGACTTTCGTACACCGTAGTAGCTCATAGTTGTTCTCTTTTTTTTGTTTCATTTGGCAGCGTAGTAGATTTTGTATATACCGTTCATGTTAGAGGCTATTGTAATTTGCAGTGTTCTGTTTATACATAGAGATGAGATATATCTTCTATATTTATCTTGTGTATATATATATATATATAAACATACTATATTACATGTAAGATAACTAAAGCACTTTGTCTAGACAAAAAGAAAAAAAAAAGGAAAAAAAGCATTCTTTTCCTTCCATCTGCTGCTAAATCGGCCTTGTTTGAATGCTGCAGTGAGTACTTGACTTTTACCATCTTAACCAGGACAGGTTGACAGTGAAGTCTCGAGAGGACAGGCCCCTGTGTGACGACAAGTCAAGCGTCACAAACTCCATTTGCCTTTAGTAGACATTTCCTATGGAAAAGTGCAAATTCTGCTTCGTGTTCTTCTTCAGGTTGATGTACAGTATTGACATGTTCTCTCTGGACATTGCTAGAGGTGAATATTGTTATCAATAATTTTTTTTAAAGTAATTTGTACTTAATGGGGGAAATCTGAGGTGTTTGAGGAAGCGTCAGCTTCTTATTAGTGGCTCAGAAAAAAAAAGAAAAAAAAACCTATATCACTGTACTGTAAGGCAAATCTCTTTGCCATAGGGAATTAATCAGACTACATCCTTTTTGCCTTTCCAAACACCCATCCATTCTTGATAGAAGGCAAGGCTGTAAAAGCTTTGTTGCTATGACAACTTATCCTAGCCTTCGTCGTGCCATCTTGAACTAAAGCTTCTTAGCCTGGCGTTGGCTCTCAGTAGTTATGACCAATTTGTAATTAAAAAAAAAAATCACCAAAAAAAAAAAACCACACACTTAGCAAGTGACAATGAGCATGGGGATTTAAGGTGGAGGTGCATGTTTATAAGTCAGTGGCCTGCTGTAGTGAGAAAGTATCTGTGTTTGTCTTCGACTCTTTTTTTTGTTTGTTTGTTTGTTGGTTTGTTTGTTTTTTTTACTTCAGGTTCTTGCGTTTGATGTGATATTGTGAGTTTAAGTGTTTAACCCGGAGACTCTGTGGCATTCGAACAGTTAAGGAAATGGTTGTTATTCTAAGCCAGTAATTTTTTTTTCTCTGTTGTTTGGTTTTTAAATTAAAGCATGAAAAGAGCTATTGCATCATGTGAATTTTACATATAGTTTAAGTTAGAGTTAATAAGGGGCCTCTGCTGCAAATCTGGGTAATCTAATGAAAATCTGAACTATTTCTGATCTTCAAAACTTGTACATTATTTTATTATACACACTTATCTTAAGCTGGAATATATTTAAAATACCAATTGTTTAATACATACCATTTATTTTGCATGTGTTCCTTCATTGTATTTGCTGAATACTCCAACTGATACTGCTTTTTAAAGATAGAAATAATGATCCAACCAGCAATTTGTTGTTTGTTTATTTGATGTATTGGTTTTTGCATATTATCCTGAGTCTCAATTACCATTTCAACTTTATTAATGCCAGATTGCATTCTTAAAACGAGTAAGCTAGCTATTGAATCCAAATTATGCTTCTGCAATTTGTTGTCTGCACTATATAAAAATTAAATGAATGTTTGGGTTGAAGCTGCTTAATCATTTGTAAAATTGTACAGAAAATTCAGTAACCATTCCTTGTTCTGTTTGACTTGTGTGTGAGCCCACTCCTAACTAAAATATTTTTTTATTGTTGAAGTATTTGCCACTGTATTTGTACAAAGAATGGCCAGTTGGATCCCAGTAGAAATTTATTGAAACATTTCTTGCATAATTTTCCAAAATGGCTACAGTACGTATTTGAAAAGAGAGCTGTTTGCATTCATGTGTTTCCTTTTCATTTGTATAATTTTGGCATGCCTAGTTTTTGTAAATATTTGTCCTGAGCATGTGAGAGACATTGCTCTAAGTGGTGCATTTTGTATGTCTTTGTAGTAAATGGGACGTTGCTTGAGTTTTCAACTCTCCCAGTAAAGAAATGTTCGCTCGTTTTTGTTTTTACTAAGAAATTGTATCTAATAATGTTCAGGTTAAGTCTAAAACTTGTTCCATATGGTGGCCATAACTCACTATTAAAAGATGATGAATGGTTTAGAGCATTTGACAAACATTTTATGAGAGGCAGCCTGTCTTACTGTTGCTAAATAAACATGCCCATTCTAGTGTATTTAACCTATTGGATGGTTGTCTGTTATGTTGTTTTGTCTGTTTGTTTTTCATGTAATGGACCTTTACCAGACATGTTTTTTGCTTTTATTTTGTTACTAATTAAAAACCTAAAAATTGTTTCACAGAAGTAGGTGTGTAACATTAGATGAGACTCTAATGCTTAAACACCATTGCTTCAAGAGTGCTGCAGAATGGCATTCCTCAGACTTACTTTTGCTTGTAAATGCTTCTTTTGAAGCTTTTTGTTGTACCGTTTCACAAATACCAGATTGTCATTTGAGCATGATGACGAAGTATGAGCGTTGTGCATGCTGACTTAACTCACTTCATACAGTACAGAGTAATCGACCAGCCAGTGAGCCTATGTTAAGGACAATATGAGTAGAGAATATACACACTGATCAAGTCACTGACCTTAAATGATGAGCACAAGGGGGGTGTATTGTAGATGCCGCACAGACTTTGAGGTAGGCATAATTCAGTGGCGCTCCAGCTGTTTATGTGATTACAGATACTTCAAGCTGAAAAAAAGACCCTCATTGCACTTGGTTTAACTACAAATTACAAAATTATTTTTTAAATGATGCCTGCAAAATCAGGTGCCTTATTCAAACAGATGAAATATCCAAACTTGATTTATTGATGTTTTATAAGGAAACAAGACTTCAGCCCATTACGCCAAGAACTAAATCAAGAATTTTTTTTTCTTTTTATTGTGTTGAGCTTTGTGCAGAATGAGAGCTGTTGCTGCTTTGCCTCAGACAGTTTTCATGTAAAGATGAATGTAGTCTTCCTTCAGTGAAGTCAATTCAATATGTTAAGCTTGTACATTTTGACTTGTGGAACATTCTGGTTAAGAGACTATCCAAAGAGTGCTGCAGTCATGATGTAGACTTGTTTTAATATGTTAATATTGTTAATATACACAACATGTTTTCTTTCTTTTTTTTCCTTTTCTTTTCTTTTTTTGTGTGTCCTTCAGGCTCAAATCAGTAGGTGAATGCACAAGTCTGAACTGTTTTTTACCTTTTTTCTTTGATCTTTACCTTTAACTTGCCATCACACTTCCTGTATTGTTATTTTTTTTTTCTCGATTGCTAACAGTGATATCTGGTTGAAAATACTTTCTTTTTTCCATAATTCCAGAATGATACATGAGAAGGTCTTGCTTAAATACATTTAGCAGACATTTAAACACTTCCATAGGGCCCTTCGAAGGAGCTGGTAGATCAGCCTTGGAAAGACAATGTAGACCTTGTGAGCATTGTGTCCCTTCACCAACATCCAAGATTACTGTGCCTCTTGATTCTTCTGGTTGTACTGTTCCTCTGATTACCATGTGTGACTTTACATGGAACAGTGTTTATTCATTCACCAACAGAAATGGCCTTCACCAGTTTACTCTCCAATGAACAGAAATCCCAGTTTTCCAAATACAAATCAACGACACATGTAGACATGTGCATTGTTTGACATAGATCTAGCTGAGATCCTGTTTCAGTTGATAAGAGGGCAGGAAGCAGAAGACTATTGTTTTTGCTCATATTAGTGAAGCAGTTGATGTTCCACTCGTGCAAGTTGCCGACAGCATGTTTTCCCTGTACCTGACCGCCTCCATCGAGAAGTGCAGAGTTTTCTCTCCATAACCGCATGGCTTCCCTCCATGCTTTTGGAAGCGAGGAAGCTCTTCATTTGTGCAAAACAAAACATGGACTTTGGGTAGGAGTCCCGTCTCACCGCCCATTGGTGCTGAATTTTGAAAATACATACTTGAACACCCTCAGTGGCATGAGAGCTGTGACTTAGCATCTGTTGTCAGGCTCATGGACTTTTTTCTTCCCCCCCTTGCAAGATACTGTGCTAGACAGTGGTCAATTTGACATCAGCTGGAGCCACTGTAAACACCCGTGCCAAGGCCTCGTCCTCATTAAAGGATGACTGTGATGAGCATGGACAGAACCTGCGGTCGGGTGGGAGAGGGGTGTGTAAATGTAGCGGTGGTAGCTCTTTTTGTTTGTTTGTTTGTTTTTTTACTTTAAGGAGGACATTGGAGCGCTAGTAGGGTCACCTGGACTGTTGGCCCAAGTTTTCTCGACTTCGTCCTGAACACATTCAGAAGACAACCACACAACCTGATAATAACAGACCCCTGTGTTTTTTTCTAAGCACCACACTCACACATCACACTGCAATGATTTACATCTCCTTCCAAACTTTGCCAAATTTCTATTGTTCTTGCTAATTATTGAAGTTCAGCGTGTGGTTTGCAAAAATCTAATAAAAACCACAGAAGTTTGCTTGTTTTGAAATCCATACAACGTTCAATTTTCAATTGAAGGAATTGTCACCCATTTGGAAAGAATCACAATTCATGACCTTGATGTAATGCTTCTGATGTTGTATGGTATTCTACTAGATAAACTAGCATGGGATCTTTAAGTAGCTAGTACTGTGTGTGTACTCCCCAAGTGTAAAATCTCTTTTTGTCACAGTAGGAAGGCTGTATTTCATTGCTAAAGTGCTCTGTTCTAGATCTCTTGGTGATTCTAAAGCAGAATTCTGCAGTGTATCCTACTGAAACTAACAGTTACTTGATCCTATTAGCAATGTCTATATTTGTAGTTCACATATATGCCTGTTCAAATACAATATCTTAACAGTTGTTCTATTTATGTTTCAGTGTTGTGCTGGATTTTTTTTTCTTTCTCACTTTTTTTTTCTTTTTTCTTTTTTTTTCCTCTCCATTTTCAGAGGCACAACTGGTTGGAAAACAACTTGGTTTCTTGAGCATTGTTAATGTACAGATATGAAGAAGGCTTAAAATCAGTTGTGACGAACTTTGAACATATGTCTACTTGTGTTATTGTGCCTCTGTTTCTTTCTCATTTTGTATTATCCGTAATTATGTCTCTGCATTGTATCAGCCCGGAGTTGGTACCACAATTTTGCTTGTAACCATGATAGTCTAATGCTATTATTGATTTTAATATCACAAATAAACATTAGATACAGCAGTATTTGGTTAGTGGGGTTTTATTTTACATTCCTACCCTGATATCAAATTGGTCTAGACAACCCAAAACCCCTCTTACTCCATATATTTTATATCTTATGACTGCTCTCACTCTTTGTCTCTCTTTCACCCTCCTTCATTCCTTATATTTTTCAGGATAGTTTGCTGGCCACTTGTTATCATGACACAGCAATCCTTAACCTAAATTCCTACGTGGCCCAGTACTACAATAAATCAATAGTTATGAACTTGACTCACTGCTCCAGCACTGTCTCAAAGGGACTATCATATTGTCCCTTACTAACTTTGTTTTCCCCAGTCCCTACACTGCAACTACTTTGATCTTAGAAAAAGTCATTCAGTTTGTCTGAATAAAAATAATAGGCATGTTTCCCCTACATAAGTTAGTTTTCCTACACTTAGGACAAAGTGAAAACAAAGTCATATCAGCAAGACTTTTAGTAATATAGATTCCACAAACCATTTGCAATGTGGTAGCAGTTTAAATTTTTTTCACTATTATCAATTCTAAGGTTTATAACTTGTATAAAGAATATATAAATATTCTCTGATTAAATATGCAGAAACTAATGTTTATTTGCCTACCTCTAACACTCTCAGTAATATTTGCTTCATTCTTCTTGCCAGATGTCATAAGATGCTTTTTCAAATCAGACCAAACCTTCGACTTCTTTCTTTTCCCATATCTTTTGAATAGATAATTTGTTACAGGATACACTCACATTTCATTTATCTTACATTTTGCTTTGTATATAAGTTTTATACATAAAATCATGCAGATACAGGTCAAGAGCTTCAGGTAATGTTCACATGACACATCAGAATAGGAACAAATGCCTGTCTGTGACTTTAACCATGGCATGGTTGTTGGTGCCAGATGGCCTGGTTTGAGTATTTCAGAAACTGCTGATCTCCTGGGATTCTCACACACAACAGTCTCTAGAGTTTACACAGAATGGTGTGAAAAACATAAAACATCCTGTGTGCGGAGGGTCTGCAGGCTGTTAAAGAGAGAGATCAGAGGAAACTGACCAGAATGCTCTAAGCTGACAGGATGTCTATAGTGACTCAAATAAGCACTCTTTACATCTGGGGTGAGCAGAAAAACATCTCGGAACAAACAAAACATCAAACCTTGACCTGGATGGGCTACAACAACAGAAGACCACATCAGGTTCCACTCCTGTCCAATTTGGATGAGCCTGTGCCCATGATAGCCTCAGCCTCTTGTTTTTGGCTGACAGGAGTGGAACCTGGTGTGGTATGGCTCATCCACTCCAAGGTTCGATATTTTGTGCATACTGAGATGCTTTTCTGCTCACCACATTTGTAAAGAGTTACTATAAACTTCCTGGCAGCTCGAACCAATCTGGCCATATATCAGCTCATCACATTCATCATGCAAGAGCACCATTCCCACAGTGAAGAGGTGGGAGAATCATGTCATGGAGCTGCTTCTCTGAAAAAGGTACTGGGGCATCAGACATCTAGGGAATCATGGATGGAGTGATGTACCGAGACATGTTACAGGAGAATTCAATCTGGCTAATCTGTGACCGACCAAGAAACTGAATCTGGGGAGTAAATGGATGTTTCAACAAAACAATGAACCCAAACATACAGCCAAATAACTTAAGTAGGCCTTGTATGGTTTAGCCGATCTCCTGACTTGAATCCTATTAAAAAATTTATGCAAGATTTTGAAATTGTGAGTCTATCAAAAAGAATCTCGTAACCTTGGGTAATTGAAGACAATTTGGCAAGAGAAATGGACTAAAACTGAACCACAATACTGCAAAAAGCTAATTGCTTCTCATCGTAGACATCTCAAAGCTGGCAAACAACATCTTTTCTACAAACTGCTCATGTTGGTAATTTGTGGTACTTTTTTTTCGTGGATATATGCACTGGAAATGTATTATATAACAAAAACAAAAGTGTACTGAATACTTATTTCCCCTCACTGTATATGAAAATAGAGGTCCACTTTCTCCTCCCAGACACTGTGTGGGATTCTGACTTTACACTCAGCTGTATGCTACCATTCAGGACACAGATTTGAATAAATTTTTTTCACTGTCTTAGACATTTTGATAACAGCTTATGGTCGAAATTTATTTCAGAGACAAATGTACATGGTGAACTGAATGTCCATGTATTTATTTCTGAACAACGTATTGATAATAAGTGTCCCCCCCCCCTTTACTTGAAACATTATTACTCTAAAATAGTAGGAAAAAAAAATAAAAAGGAGAAACTCTTTCTATGTGTATCCAAACTTTAGACTGTTAAGTTCGTAGTTGTTTTTGTGGAACTGAAAAACGCGTTTTGGTTTTGTTTGGACCTTTTCGCTCTACGTATCACAACAAAGATGGCGTCGTCCTCGGACATCTCCGTTCGAATATGTGTGCAAGAAATCATCAAATATGATTTAGAGATTAAAGCTCTCATTCAGGTAGGATGCAGCGATCTGTTTTAGCCTCGCAGTAAATACAGATAACCAGTTTGATACCTAGCTAACAGGAAACAGGATAAGTTTTTCTTGTGTTTCCGCTTAGCTGTGTGTTTTTCATCGCAGGATATACGGGAATGTCGCGGTCCACACGGCGTGTTAATGAAGCTGAACGCTGCAGTGAAGGAGAAATCCAAGCACTTAAGACAGCGAATTCAGGTCGGAATGAATATTCATCACATCCAAATCGCTTAATTATATAACTTTAATGAACTTTCCAGAGAAATCAGGTGAGTCAAATGCCTCTGAAGCTGTAGGAGATTCATCTAATTAAAGTTACTACATATTTAAAGCACAGCATTTTATTCAGCTGCGAAGTGAAGTTTGTGTTGTACAGTGTATTCCCAAGCCTGGGACGTTTTCTCAGTCTTCAGCTGTATGGTTTAGTGATCCTGTGCCCACTGAAGCCTCAGATTGCAGTTCTTGGCTTACAGGAGTGGAACCTGATATAGTCTTTTGTTGTTGTTGTTGTTGTTGTTGTTGTTGTTGTTGTAGCCCCTCTGCCTCAAGGTTTGACATGTGCATTCTGAGATGCTTTTCTGTTCACCATGGGTGTAAAGAGTGCTTATTTGAATTACCATAGTTTGTCACCTTGAACCAGTCTGGCCTGATTCTCTTCTGACCCTGCATACTGGGTATTTATTTTTATTTTATTTTTTTTACCATTCTGTGTAAACTCTAGAGACTATTGTGTATGAAAATCCCACGAGATCAGCAGTTCTGAAATACTCGTACCAGCAACCATGCGCTGGTCAAGCCAGCCATTGGCCAGTTGAATAATTGCATGAACAAGCAGGTATTCAGGTGTTTTTAAACTGGCCGGAGTCTTCCATTGGGTCTTTCTGTGCTTTTGTTCTCAGTACATGATTCATGATTAATCTACATTGCATAACATTACTAATTTATTTTAGTATTGTAATTTAGTATTTAGTATTGCATTTAGTGCACATTATTGCACATTGTATAGCACAAACGGCACATTATTTGCACAAAATTGCACATATGCGCACTTTAAATCTGTACTGTCAGCCTGCTGCTGCCACCATCCATATATATATATATATATACAGTGGGGATCGAAAGTTTGGGCACCCCAGGTAAAAATTTGTATTAATGTGCATAAAGAAGCCAAGGAAAGATGG
>CM074959.1:12601623-12632130 GCA_037577455.1 Pangasius macronema | reverse complement strand
TATGTATATATATTTAGTATTTTTCTATATTTTCTTATTTTATGTCAGAACAGCATTTCACTGCAAGTCGTACTGTGTATGGTTATGCATGTGACAAATAAAATTTGAATTTAATTTGGATTTGATTTGAGATTCAAGATCTTTATTGTCATATGTACTTTGGTATATTCTTGTTATATTTAGTAACATATTCTTACTTTGTTTTTTCCTCATAAAAAAGATGGGGTAGAAAGGCAACAAACAATAAGTTACAAAGGCAATAAAAATACAAAAATACAATATACAATATGGAACAAGGAACAATCACTCCACTTTTGCATATTTGCTACATAACACTCCCATTCTAGCAACAGATTGTTACTTTGAAAGCGTTACTATACTTACTACAGGCTGTCAGTCAGTCTGTGCAATGCTGTTTCCATCTGTGGCTTCTTTGGGAACTATTTTCACTGATGGAGCAAAAATAAACAAAATATTTGTCCACAATGAGCCTCACTTATCATTTATCACCTCATTTATTTTATAGTTGTGTGTACATTTGCATAAACCAAACCAAATGAAAACTTTCCGCTCGATTTACAAAAGCTTTGGAAACCCACATTTCCTTCGTACTTATGTGCGTATGTTAATCGCCCGCAATTTGCAAAGCAAGTTTCCAATACAGCTCATTTGCATTTAGTGATGCCCACAAACCTCTGTAAAAGTTCAAGGGCACAGGCAGCTGGGAGCATGGAATTAACGATGAGGGCAAATGATTAGTTTTATTTGTCTTAGTTTGTGTTGGCACACTTTATTTTTTTTATATTCTTTAATGAATGCCAAAAATATAGAACAACTGGTTTTCACAAAATATTCTCTTTAGTCTTCCTAGTCCCTGACCTAGTGAACTAGCATGAGGATTTGTTTTTGATAGAGACTGCAACACACTTCTATAAGTCGTTCTGGATAAATGCCGTAAACATAATAAAAATAAGCAATTTAACCTCAGCATTATATTCCGAATATGAAAGTGCAGCAACGCATGCAAATTATAATTTGAAGTCGATCAAGTCGACGTGTACATTAATCTTCTTATGCATAAATTTAGACACATCTTTCTCCAAATGTACGAGATTTTCATGAATACCAAATTTCTCATGTAAACGCTTGTATGAAGGATTTACAAATAAATTCATTCATATCCAGCTGAAATGGTAGGTAATCAATATTAATTCCTTTTTATAGAACTGTTCTATGAAAGCAATATGACACTTCCAATCATGTTGTACTGTACAGCACACTTACTCATGTGAAATTGTATACATTAATTATATACATACAGTTCCTTATTACAGTTTAATTTGGAACAGATTTTTTTTTTCAGTGCCATTTTAAATTGAGTTTTGAGGATGAATATTTTGTTGATATTTTGGACAATTTCATGGGAAAATATTTAGATAAACATTTATTTATCTAGTCCTGTTTTTCTAGATTTACTTAGTCACTAAATAGCAAAAAAAAAACAACAACAACAAAAAAAACATAACAATACCAAAAAAGAAATCTATATGTCACAGGCAGTGGGCTAACTCTAACCCTAAAGCAAGAACTGGTTTTCTTGCTAGAAGTTAAGAAAGAAATTATGTTTAAAAAGAAAACTATTGCATATGATATTGTCATTGCCATATTGTATGTCTAATAAGCTGATCAGATTTATTTATTTATTTATTTATCTATTTATTTATTTGTTTGTTTATTTATTTATTTTTGCATGTTAGCAAGTGCCTACATTCTACATTTTCCCATAACGTCCACTTATAACACTATGATGTATGGTTTTATGTATTGTCATACATGTGATTTAATTTTTACATGAGCATTTTCTAATCTATCTTTCCAGTCTATCTTAGAATTTAACAGGCTTTTTTTTTACTGTGCCTTTTATACAGATATTGTATTAAATGGCCTCGGGTCAGTAAGGAATTTTGATAAGAAATTAATTTTAAACAATAGCACAATAAACCTGAAATTTGTGCTTTTAAGTGGATCTTTTTTCTAACTCTTTATCTGATCTGTACACATAGAAGCCATTCATCATTAATCTTAACAAGCCAAAATTAAACAGGCAAGAAAATTACATAACCAGCCTAATTGAACAATATAATTGCTACACATATTCTACTACTACCTCAAAAAACANATAATCAACCATTTAGTATATTTCACTGAACAGTGTAATGTTTGCACTGCTATGGAATATAAAGCAGACATCCGCTTTGTGCAGACTGCATTTTTTCTGGCTTTTTACACTAGCAGTGTTTTCAGTTTTACCTTTTTTTATTTTTATTTTTTTATTTTAAACAAGTGAAACCCTGTCTTGTTTTCTTTAGAATTGCCTCAACTGTGCTGGATATGACCACAGTGCACAGTGTGTGGTACAGTAGTATCAGCTCTGCAGCTGCCCCCAGTGGCTTCACTATTGCATTGTATTATTGTACTATTCTGCCTGGGAATAGAGGCCTGTGTGCTGTTACTTTTCTGTTATTGTTTAAGTAAACAACTATTTGAATACAAAAATCTACGTTGATTATTTTTCAAACTGGGCATTATTGATTATTTGTTGCAGTCCTCATATACAGATTGGTGCAAACTTAAAGGTAAAACTTGAGGCGTGGCTCTCCGGTGCTGTAGGAGGCATTTTGCTGGTTTGGTCTATTTGTCACCTTAGAGCATAGGTTCCCAACCCTGGTCCTGGAATACCCCCTCTCATGTACCTCCTGTAGCTCCTGTACCCCCTGCTCTAACAGACCCACTTCAACTAAGGAAGGGCTGTTATTGAGCTGATTAGCTAAATAAGATGTGTTGGAGCAGGCAGAACACTAAAATGTGAAGGACATGGGTACTCCATTTTCCTTAGAGGAAAAGTCAGAAATGCAATTTTGGGTTCCCTGAATGGTTTGATGAATATGAAAAGTCACCAGATCTCAACCCGAGTTGAACATTTGTGGGAGATTCTGGACCGACTTCTGTGTTAAATAGTGCGCTCCACCACCACCACCACCATCAAAACACCATGTGAGAGAATATCTTTGGTGTTCCAGACCTCCAGTACTGTTCCAGAATAGGAACAATCCGACTGATGACGTATGGACTTTTGTCCAAAACATCATGCTTCTCTGGAAACTTTGTGTACTATATACAAGTGTAGGGAATATTTTTATTACCTCCACATTTATTATTAAGGTACACTGCAGGTTTCTCTGGATAGAGTAAGAAATATTGAATATGTAGAATCATTAGGTGCTCACAATGCATTAACTAAAATACTTCTAGCTAATCTTCTATGGAGCTTGGAAGCTGAAAAGTATTTGAATAAGTATTATTGAATATTTGTAAACATTGTATGCATTATTGTATGCATTAAATATTTTTTTTTTCATATTTGCAGATGTCTTTGTTTTGAACTTGCGATGGGTAAGAACATGTTTAAAAAAAACATGTCAAAATAACAGGTTACAGTTTTGAGATTTTAAAACATTTGAATCCTAAATATAAATATAAAAAATTCAAATCTAAAGAATACAGTACAGTATGTAAATTAGGTAAAAGGTGAATAATCTGGGACTCCCTGGGAAAAGTAGATGTTTTCAGAGTGGTTAAAGTCAGCATTTATCTAATCACAGTCATCTGCCAGAGACTTGATGTTTTACTGACATGCTAAATTCCTGTTAAGCAGNCAGTCAGTTTCTGATAACTAGCTAACGATTGCCAGCAAGCTAATGTTAGCATAGTCTAACTTGCTAGAACATTACCTAAATAGTTAAGCTGGACATATACTAAGCATCGCACGTTTAACATCGCTGTAGAAAACTAGCTTTTGGAGTAGAACATTAATAACTTTTATTTGATTGTCCACACTGAAAGTGTCTTATTTTCCCTGGGAATTCCAGATGCATCACCTTTGTGCTAATTTACAGAAAATCTGTATTTCTGAGATTTGTATTTAGGGCTCTCAAAACCATAATTCATTATTTTGAATTACATGTTTTGAACATCTTGTCACCTTCCAAGCTCCATAATGTTCTTCATTCCAGTACATCCACTGTTGATAGTCATCTGATCAAGGTACCTTTTTTTGGTGGTAGGATATGGAACAAATGGCTAAAGAACAAGATAAAGAGACTGATAAGAACATTATTATGGCTGAAACAGAAAGTCATCGCAAACAAATGTTAAGGTAAGAGGCTCAGAGGACTTGTGCTCTTTGCAGGCTGTAGTTTTAATGTTGCCTTTATATTTACTGTCAAAGTTGTTTTTGCACCTCTGTGCCAGTAACCAGACAGCATGGAGGAAAGCCAACTTGGCCTGCAAGCTGGCCATCGATAACCTGGAAAAAGATGAGCTACTACATGGCGGGGACTCATCAGTAAGGCAAAGGTAAGTCTTGTTCTCAGTGCTACATGCTGAGGGAAGCAAACAGCTTTCAAATGGCTTTAAATACTTGCCACTTAACTGAAGTGATCAGATATCCATTAATTGCTTTTGGGGTGAATTGGATATGAACAAAGCCAGTCTAGCAATAATGTTCTTCATAGATCCCAGAGCACATTACAGAGCAGGGAAATTGTAAATAGGTTTTAAGGCGCAAAACTGTAAAACTGTGGGTTCTACAAAGAAACAAAGCTGCACTTAAAAAGTAGGAATGGTACAAGACTACAGAAGTAGATAAAAGTCTTTAAACAGTTAATATGCTGAGTTGTTAGATGAACTTGGTTCATTCTTACTGAGAACATTAATGAGTTCAGGAGTTTGAGTCCCTCATGAGTACTGAAACTTAAACTAAGCCAATAAAATTTAAGATGAAGAAAAGATTAAAAGGGTGAATTAATGTGAAGGTGTAATTAAGCAAAAATTTATTTTGGAACAGGCTATAACCAAGGTAGCTGACAAACTCACTAAGCAAGTTACAACGAATCATAGTAGTTAATCTAGGGTAGCCTTCATCCATTACCTGAAACAGCTGTAATTAGATCGCTGCTGTGTTCAAATCTGGATAAGAGTAAAAAGCTTTTTCAGTTACTGGGAGAGTGTGAACATTCATTCATACATTCATCCATTTATCCATTCATCCCTTCATTGTTTGACAATGTCTGCTTTATCCTGGTCAGGATTGTGTTGGATCTGGAGCCTCTCCTGGGAACCTGGAATACACCCTGGATAGCAGGGCACAACACTCAGTCAAGTCAAGTAGGCTTTATTGTCATTCCTCTCATCACAATAAAGATGTAATGTTAGGAAGAAAATATAGTTTCCCCAAAATCATGGTGCTACAATTAACACAGGAGACTTCAGTCAAGACCAATGGTAACAGTGACAGACAATGCAGAAGTTGATAAATACAATAAGTACAGACAATAGACTGTACACTATATAATATGCAATATGGTAAACAATCTATACAGTAAAGTTTAAGCACTACAAGCAACCATAAACTCTATTGCACAGTAGTGTTGATAATGTATACACTGTTGATAATAACCATGCTCAAAAGTATCTGCCTGTGATCTTGAAAGTGAAATGAAATTAGGTGAGGTGTCCATCAGATCACTCTGTTAAGGAGCCAAATGGCCTGTTGGAAGTTGCTGTTCATGAATCCGGTTGACTCGGATGCTCCCCGGATGCTCCCTAGCCTTCTTCCAGATGGGAGGAGTGAAAACAGTCCATGGGAAGAGAAAGATGGATCCTTCCTGATGCTGCAGGCTTTCCTTGTACACTGCTGAGTGTAGATGCCTTCACTGGCATTAAAACATAAGCCATTAATTGTCTGGGCAGTCATCACCACCTGCTTCTGTGCTTTCCTGTCTGAAACAGAGCAGTTTCTGTAGCAGACAGTGAAGCTACAGGACAGAATGCTCTCTGACACACTTGTAGAAACAACAGCTGTGCACATGAATCTTCTTAGGAAGTAGCAGCACTGTTGTGTTGAGGGGCTATGTCAAGTTGTGTGTGATCTGCACATCGAAAAGTTTGCACAGTTTCCACTGCCAATGTGTGGAGAGGTGTGAGATGCTTGGGTCCTCCTGAAGACAACAATCATCTTTTAGTCTTGCTGACATTTAGAGAGAGATTGTTGTCTTTGCACCAGACCTCAAGCTGTCTCACTTCCTCTTTGTTAGGCCATCTCCTCATTGTTGGTGATGAGCCCCGTGACAGTGCTGTCATTAGCAAACATGTGGTTGCAGTGATATTTAGTGACACAGATGTGGGTGAGCAGTGTGTACAGCAGAATACTCAGTACACAGCCCTGGGGGGGTTCCAGTGTTCAGGCTGACTGAGAGGGATGATCTGTGGTGGATCGTGACTTCACAGTCATTAGATCTCAACCCAGTTGAACACCTCTGTGGGAGATTTTTGGACCTAAGGGAATATCTTTTGATAGAATGTTGTTCTATCCCTCCAGTATAATTCCAGAGACTTGTAGAAACTCACTCACAAGGCACTTTGAAGCTGTTCTGGTGTCTCCTAGTTGATTTGCTAAGACCCGTATATTTGTTTGATGGCAGGAAGGCCACAAAGGAGAGCCTGGCAGAGACGTCCAGTAACATCACTGAGAGTTTGATGAGCATTAGCCGAATGATGGCCCAACAGGTCAACCAAAGTGAGGAAACCATTAGCACTCTGGGTAAGAGCACACAGTTTGTGCATGGACCTTCTTTAGGCTTTCTTTTTGTCAAAGATGTTGAGCCATTGCATAACGTTGCATTAGAAAAGTTTTCTATTATTATATAGATTTAATGATGTCTGTTGTATCTCTGGATCAGGGCTATTCAAATGCCGGGGGTTTGGGAGGGGATCTTTTGTTGGATCCTTTTTGAAAAACTGACTGCTTTTCAAAGAAAAATTTTTCTTTTTTTTTTATCTGATTTTACTGACAAAATGCTCAGCTTCCAATTGTTGGAAATTTTTGGCCCCCATGTAATGTACCTTTTGAAAATTTAGCATTCATAAAAAGGTAGTTGAGTAGCCCTACTCTAGATGTTTAATTAAAATGATGATGCTTTTTGGATTAAAAAAAAAAGGAATCTACCAAATTAGTACATTTTTATTTGGCAATTTTATTCACTCTTCCTTGGAACAATCCTCCAGATCTATCAAATTGTGAAGGAATGTCCTGTGCACAGCCCTCTTCAAGTCATTTCACAGGTTTTCGATAGGATTTAGATCTTCTTCTTCTGAAGCCATTGCTTTGTTCACATGTATTTGTGCTTTGAGTCTTTATCATACTGGAAGGTGAAATTTTTCTTCAATTTTAACTTGGGTGTGTAGACTTTTTATATCCACTGTATATAGATTGGTGTTTGGGCTAACGCAGTGCAGAGGCCACTTTTTTACATTAAAAACATTAGACCTTCTCAGGACTTCTGTAAGTTAACTAATTTGTGGTGCATTAGTCATCGATTATACACTATATTTCCAAAAGTATGTGGACACATGACTGTCACACCCATATGTGCTTCTTCTCCAAACTGTTGCCACAACATTGGAAGCACACAAGTGTATAGAATGTCTTTATATGCTGTAGTATTACAGTTTCACTTCACTGGAACTAAGAGGCACATACCTGTTCCAGCATGACGGTGAACCTGTGCACAAAGTGAAGTTCCTGAAGACATGGTTTGCCAAGATTGGTGTGGAAGAACAAGTGCCTGCACAGAGCCCTGACCTCAACCCCATTGAACACCTTTGGGATGAACTGGATTGCTGACTGCGCCCCAGGCTTCACCCAGCATCAGTAGCTGACCTCAGTAGTGCTCTTGTGGCTGAATGAGCACAAATCCCCACAGCCACCTTCCAAACTCTAGTGGAAAGCCTTCCAAGAAGAGTGGAGGTCATTAAAACAGGAAAGGACGTCTGAAATGGGATGTTCATCATGCACGTATGGGTGTGATGGTCAGGTTTCCACAAACTTTTGGAACTTCATGTACACAGCCAAGTTATTTTGGAGCCCTTGTAACATTACTTGGGATCACTTTAAGTGCTCTCATGCAGTTATTCTGAGATCTATTCAGTTCAGTTCAATTTTATTGGAATAGAGCTTTTAACAATGGACATTGTCACAAAACAGCTTTACAGAAATATATAAATTTCAGATATAAATTTTAAATTTATAATTTTGTTCCCCTAATGAGCAAGCCAGAGGTAGCAAGGGAAATACTCCCTAAAATGAAATGAGGAAGAAACCTTGAGAGGAACCAGACTCAAAAGGGAACCTATCTTCATGTGGGTGACACTGGATAGTGCCAGAAACCTGTGTGCTACTTATGAATATGAGCATCTGAATTACTTCTGAATTCATTAGAGTTTAACATGAAGTCTATTTTGGTGAAGTTATCAACTGTTCAATGATGGAGACTTGAGTGTAAAACTGTTTGTAGCAATTGCAGTCCCAAAAAGCAGTGATTTTCAGATGAGTATCGAAAATATTTCATCTCTCCTAAAACATAGTAACACCTTTGAATGCAATAGCGCCATGCCCACGTTTTGCCAAATGAATGTCTCTAAATGTGCCTCAGTTAAATACATAATACATCTTTTTCTTGTGTTCATAGTTACATCATCAAGGTCAGTACTGGAAACGAATGAAGAGTTTAAAGCAATGACAGCCACAATCCACTTGGGACGGAAACTCATCCTGAAATACAATCGGCGTGAACTCACAGACAAATTGCTCATCTTTCTTGCACTTGCTCTGTTTTTCGCCACTGTGCTCTACATCCTGAAAAAGAGGCTCTTCCCTTTCATTTAGAGCAAAAAAAAAAATCTAATGTCAGCTTTAATGTATGCAAATACTTGAACTGTTGGTACTGTTCTGGTGGTAGAGTTGGTGTGAATGTATGTGTGCCTGCAGCTGAAATAATACTTTTCCACTTTAAAATTGAATCTGGAACTGGGAGGAAAGTGCATTGCAGCTGCCATTTGTGCAACTATTTGGGTTTAACATGCAGTTTAATTATTATAATTATAATTTAGAACTCGGAACGTATTTAGTATTGTGTTGGGCCATTTGTATTGACTTTATGCAAATGAAACAATATGAGCACATGGCAAAAGTTGTCAAATCTTAAAAGTGGGAATTCAGTGGGAAGTTTAAGGGCATTTATGAAGTAATGGCATAGGGTATGCAGTTTATTGCATAGTGTGACATTTTCTTTACAGAAATTTATTTTTGGCACAAGTATGTTTAGTTGAAGGCATCTTGATTAAAACACTGAAGCTTTTATTTCACCATACTTTTAAACCGGTGTAGATAAGTGCCTTTTCTTGCTATATTTGAAAGTGTAAAATCTATTTATTTGCTATTTCAAGGTCTTTACAGCCTTTAGAAGCCATATTTTTGAGCCATTTTTAAACTGTTTACAGTTTTCTACAGTGTTGATTCTGCCTAACTTTGAAAGGAAGTGGGAAGAAACATACTTGAGGTGTAGTTACACTGCACTATGCCTGTTTGTTTTCTTAGTAATTCTGGTAGTATTTATAAAAGCGGTGCTATTAGTAGCTCATAATGTTCTTCAGAGTCGGACCACTGGATGGTGCTGTAGCGTTTTTCCATTTAACACAGACAAATACTTTGTCAAGTACATATCAACTTTTTTTTTTTTCTGAACATGAGGAAATAGTAGAACACAAGTTCCCAACCCTGGTCCTGGAGTACCACTGTCCTGTTCATTTTAGCATTTTTCCTGCTCTAACACACCCACTTCAACTCAGGAAGGACAGGCAATTAGCTGATTAGTTGAATCAGGTGTGTAGGACAGGAGGTACTCCAGGACCAGGGTTTGGAAATTCTGTAGTATTAGACTGCTCATGTTGTGATTGACAGTGTCATACATAGCATTTCTGGTTGTGAGTTAAAATTCAAAACCTTCTCAGCAACTGTATTACCGCTCAGAAATATTTTGAGCATGGTCACTGATTCCCACAGTGTCCTCAGTCGTGTCACTGTGACATTCATTGTTTCTGTATTTGGGTATAGTTTGTTGCAGATGACTCTACTGTGATAAAGTTACCAGTGACCTCATGACTGTTTAATAAACATGAACTATTTAAAAGTGTTTCTAAGTGTGAATTTTAATTTAATTATAATTAAGTTCCGTTTCTGAACTGTATTGTTGGGATTCTCTGCTGAAAATATTTGAGAACTGTGACTTTGTTATTTTCTTTTCTTTTTTTAAATAATAATAATAATAATAAAAAAACAGCCCTAGCTGGTTCTTTATACATTTAGCCAAATGATGGGGACATTAGAGAAAGTGTCATTTATAAAAAGAAACAACCTCATACACACAACAAATCACACATAAATGTCCCAAACATAATTTACTGACAAATAATATTTATTTTGTGGGGAAAAATCTATTTGTGGATTTAATGGATTTTTGTCATGATGTATCAAAATGTAAGAAAAAACTTAAAATATTTGACACAACAATACAAAAATGTATAAATAATACAGGTGGTATAGAAAATACATTAAAATAATAACATAATATTTGGTACTGTTGTACCTGACAAATGATGGTATGGGAAAAAGGTCATGCATAACATTTGAAAAATAGAAATAAATAATAAAAAAAGATGTACATTTAAACAGATTGTAATTAACCTCTGTACATTTAATAAATTGTCTTAATAATCAAATGTAAAAAGGGTGAGGTAGGTACCAAATATTACTCTAGTTTCAAATTCTGCATATAATTATTTTACAGTTTTATTTTAATCCTATTTATTTTCTTATACATTTAGCTTGATATATATCACCCATATATAATAGCAAAAATATTTGTCAGTGTACCTATACATATCATAGGCCACAAACATACAAATATAAATTCTTCAAATGGAACAAATAGTAAAATGAAAACCTGTGTTCCTGTTACCATTGTCATGAAACAGTT
The DNA here is from genome assembly GCA_037577455.1 of Pangasius macronema. Classification (NCBI taxonomy): domain Eukaryota; kingdom Metazoa; phylum Chordata; class Actinopteri; order Siluriformes; family Pangasiidae; genus Pangasius; species Pangasius macronema. The sequence continues at coordinate 12,621,196 of CM074959.1, read as the reverse complement.
TATTTAATTAGCTGTGTTAAGTGGCTGGATATTAGTTCTTCAATCTCAGTAGATGTCATAGTCGCAAATCTCAGATTTTCTACCACATCAGTTGGCACAGAATCCCATTTGGCACTCTGCTTTACCCACAAGTAATATATTCAGTGTACATGAGATGGACATTGCCAAGCATGATTCAACTTTGGCATAACAGAGGAAAGAAAGACTGTACAAAAACTAAATGTGGATCAGAGCTTAAACATATTGTAGAAGGAGCGCCATGAATAAATGTACTGAAAAAATTGAGGTTGTGTCATTTGTAACTTCTGTGTTCACTTGAGCTTAAAAGACTGCTGGCTATAGAGTCCTCTCTTGACACCATTATTGACACCAAACTTTCACCAGTTTGTTAAATGGGAACATGGAGAGGCTCCAGTTTTGTATTAAATGTAGCTGGAACTGTCACTTCATGGGTTGTTACCATCCTAATGTTTCAGATGCAATGTACACAATCCCACTATGGTAGTAACAATACTGTAGATACTACCTTTATGCACCGGCTTGAATTGTTGGCCTCAAGATGTGTTGCACTATGGTGCAATCAAGGCACTAAAGGCTAAGGAATGCCCTCATTTTCTTTGTGAAGGATCTAAACCTGCTGTCTGTCAGGCTGTGGGAGCGGAGGGCCAGCAGGAGGCAGGAAGTTGGCTCTGCTGATAGCAGGCACAGGAGTAGACACAGTCTGGATCCTGGTGTGGCCTGGCAGGCAGAGGCTCAGGCTGGCACAGAGGGCACCCCAGTTCTGCTCACACTGGGCATGAATACGGCGGGTAATGGCGACACGCACCCCCTCACCACAGCCCAGGAGGATGTTCACCAGTTCCACATGAGGCCTAGAGATATCAAAGAGAGATAAGGGATAACTTCATAGGGCAGTGGTAGCTCAGTGGTTAGGACGTTGGGCTACTGACCGGAAGGTTGTGAGTTCGATGCCAAGCTGCCACTGCTGGGCCCTTGAGCAAGGCCCTTAACCCTCAACTGCTGTCAACATATTTATTGATAAAAATGTAAGTCGCTCTGGATAAGGGCGTCTGCCAAATGCCATAAATGTAAATGTAAAAACTTCATGTACTAGAAAACAAGTTACTTGAATGAATAGAGAATCATCTTAATGATAAGTCCAGTCACCTAACTAGATACTCAAAAGCTGAGAGTGTTCGTACTAAAAGCATTGACTTTATCTGAAAAGATTCTGACTAAAATAGCCACTTATGAGCATTTACATAATAGTAATGAGGGACTGCATTGTACTATAACCATTATTGGGGCATTCTACAGTCTGATCACAAGATAGTGTCCAGAAATAATTTTGGCATCATAATAATAATAATAACNAATAATAACCTTTTAACATTTAATAAAATAAATAAATACCATATAATACAGTGTAAACTAAAGCATCAACTAACAAACAAATCAACTGCCTTAGATGTTTGAAGTTTATGTGCTTTAATAAAGGCTCTGAATGAAAACATTGAAAACACTTAAATGCGTAATGTACTGGTCCTGAAAAATGGAAGAAATTAGTTAACCACTTGCTATAAGTTAGTTTAAAAGTAGACCACATACCCTTTGGGAAAGAGATCCTGGAAGTGGATCATCTCCATCATGACGTTGATGTTCTCCCTGACCACTGAGCAGAGGTTGTGTTTGTTGTAGCACTCGCGCTGCAGCTGAAACACCATCTCCTTGACGGAAACACACTTGCGACTGACACAGCTGAACTTGTGACGTAACCCATGTGCCATGCACTTCAGTCCATCCTTGATGAATGATTTGCCCTGCAGCAAATGCTACAATGTTGACATTCACATCTTAGGGGGCATCTTACTGTACCTAATACAGAGGAGCCCAGCTGCAGTTGCTGAGGGCTGAGGGTGACTCCAGATTACTTTGCTTTGATTCAACTATAAATAGACATATTTAGTCTTTTAGTGCATGGAAATCACTAAACTGTGCTGGACCCTGGACATGGACATAAGCTCCCATGATATATAGTCCATCCCAAATTCAATATATATGGAGTTATGTGTCTGTAGTAAGTTAAAAGAATTAAGAACGTTATTTATTATACCATTTCAGGGATTGTTACCTTTGGTGTTACTGCCATGCACAGTGTCATGTTGAGGTGTGAAAAGTGCTTTAACTGTACACTCCTGGGCAAAAAAATGGGCCAAAATGTTAATCTTTTAATGGTCTTAACAACAAATCATTGGTCAGGAAATTAGCAAGAATTAAACAAATAGATAAAGAAACTTAGTATGGGAGATTTTCCATTTGATTTCTTTAAATGTTTAAGACTTGTGGCCCTCGATGGGCTGCATCAGGTGTGGCAGATAACCAAATAATGACTGATCTTTTAAGAAAAAAAAAAACAACAACCAGGAGGATATTTTCTGAAAATTTTCCCCCACTGTGGCAAACGTATACCAGCAAATGGTGGCACAGGAGCTCTCAGGAGTGCATTTGTTTAATTCTTGCTAATTTTCTGACCAATGATTTGTTACTAACACCATTAAAAGCTTGAAATTTGCCATTTTGGGCTTGGCCCTTTTTTTTTTTTGGCCCAGGACAGTAACCTCTAATGCCAGGCCATGTTAGACTATAATGACACCACTAATGAAGTTTAACAGCAAATTTCTTAAAGTATTGTTATGAGATATTTTCCTTCTATTTCTATGCTAAAATTTCTATTTCTACAATTATTCCAGAATTCAAAGAATGACTGAAAGAATGGATTCAAAGAATGATTCCATATTTCATTACTTACGACTATTATGTAGCAGTCGAGATTATAGTGCCTTCACTATTATTTATGCAGTAATCATAGACATCTACGGAGGCCTGGGGTCCCATGGGGGGTGAAATCTCCAGGCTTGTGCCCAGTGTTCAGGGGAATGGCTCTGGATCAAGCACAACCCTGACCAACATACACTAATTACTGAAGATGACTGAATGAATAATAGAATTTTTTTCTATCCTAAATGCCTGTGATACTCTTAAACACAACAGTTACACTTACTTGTGGTGTTATATAAAAGAAAGCATTATGCAATGCACTTTAAAGATTCATTCAGAAAGCTGGGGTGGTTTGCGTCCTGTAGTTACATACCATAGTGACTATGGAGAAGCTGCAGCTGTGCAAGCAGATGTTTATGAGCTGCAGCTGGAAAACCTGCTGCGTCTCTATAGCGAGTAAATGGTGACAGAATGACTTATTGCCCTAGCCTTATTCACTCGACTACTCATGATCAGTAGAGTTACTGGTGTAAAGTGTGCTTCTTACCTGCGAGTCGAATCTGCCGGCGTTGTGCAGGAAGCTCATGCAAATGTCGTGCAGTCCGCGAATCTCGCACGAGTTGTTAGTGAAGCACTCAAATGTGCCGCAGCCGACATCTCCAGCGCTCAGCAAACACTGCTGGATCTCCACTGCAAGCACGCAGTGCACACACACACATATCTATTCCATTTCAACAGAACTTTATATTTACACTGATATAAGACTTAAAGACTTCAGAGTCGGAAATGGGAAATGCACTTTTTCTGATCAGGTGAGTTTGGTGCGTAAAGTTGTGCTTTACAGGCTGTTTCTGCATTCTCTTCTTCATTTAGCTGGATCAAGAAGCTTTGCACTGCAAACATCTCAGACTAACTTTAACCTTTGCCTAACAAACATGTAAGAGACAGTCACAGTTAAGAAAAAATGGAGTGTTTTGGGTAGTTAATGAGTTAATCTGAATAATCTGCTGGAGGCTACTGATGCGCTTTTGGTTGTGAAGTAGCCTGCAGTGTACAGGCTACAGGACCATGGAGTTAAAGAGAGAAAACTTACAGAAAGATCTTGTTGGCGTACCTGTGTCCTGCAGGGATAATCTCCTCTTCTGAACGTGAAGGGACCTCTCCTGAGAGGAGGTGTCATGAGCGTCGGCGGAATCCGTAGCGTCCACTCTGCTCTGTACAATCACCACAAGCACTACTACTGCAGCCAGTTTCACAGACATGTCTGGTAGTGCTAATAAAGCTGTCTGAAAATGCGCAAGCTTGCTTTCAGTGCGCCTTCGATACCAGCAGCATAACCGTACCAGGCAGCTAGAGGCGACTACCCAAGTGCCGCATTAGTCACAGGCGTAAACGTGGAGCTGCAGAGGATGGATGCTCACTCTATCCGCTAAAAGTCCAGTGTTTGAGGAAGGAGACGAGCAGGTGCCGTCAGTCTCCCCGCTGGCCTATCACAAGCTCGGGAGTTACGTGCCACACCGCACACTGCCCTATTCAGTGGCAGACCTGTATCAGTGCGCCACCAGGGGTTACTATAGTTACCGGGGTGGCGTTGCGGGATGTAGTCAAAGCGCGCGCTAAAGTTGACACAGTGACACGGCGGGGGGAGGGGGTGGTTTGGGAGGGGGGGGGGTGGTGGTGGTCTGTGTCGAGTCTCTGCGTGTTTGTGCTCTGAGCTACAACTAAATTATATCTTTCTTTATTCCAACCAGAGTGAAAATAGGCTGAGTGGAAGCCTCGCCGAGTGTCTCTGAAGAGCTTCCAGTAATCCTACACAGAACCTCTAAAATAATATACTACATCAATTACTTTCTCATCTTTATAGCCCTGGAGACCTTCTTACAGGCTTTTTCTTTGAGTTGGGTTCTCTTTGCACAAGCCATTTTTTGCTTAAAGCTTTGGGCAGATGAATAAATACAATCATCATTAATCATAAAACTGAAAAAGGAAGTCATATTTATAGCTTAATTCGAATACTCAACATTTCAGTGAATCATTAAACTAACTGCTGCTAAGAAATTCCTTGGTATTAGTGTTTCCCACAGGCAAGGACCATCCTAGAGTTTAATCTTTAGGGGGGTTGAGCTCCAAATGAGAATGTATGAGGTGCAAACAGTAAGGGAATAGAAATATTTATGCCGTTGTACATGCTTGTGTTGTGTGTGTATGTGTGTAAGCCTGTACAGTATAACACATCTATTTCCTTCAGGAAATAAGGAATATGAGCTGGTGTGGTAGATAAAATGAAAGGGTTGAATTGATTTACACCAATTATGCAGTTACTGTTCCCCCAAACAAAAACACCACAAGGGTAGTTTTGCAAACTGGCAAACACTGACTATATGCAACAAAAAAGGAGTCAAAGAGGTGCTTATTAGACTATTTACAACCTCCCTCAGAGTTCTGGATCTTTTGTCTTGACTTCCCTCCCATTCATATCCCCACTCCTCTATTCTGTACTATCACAAGCAAACAGACATTTAGATTAAATTTTTTTTTTTTTTACTTTTTTTAAAAGTAAAGGAGATTTTTTAAAGGTCATAAAAGGAACTGCTGGGTATGAAACATTCACTCAGTAACTGTTTTTTCGAGTCGAGGTAGACCCAGAGACTATCCCAGGAACACTGGGCGTTAGGATGCCAGTCCATTGCAGAGCACCACACATACACACATTCAAAAACTCATTCACACCTAGGAATGAGTTTGTCTTAGCCAATCCACCTACTGGCATGTTTTTGGAAGGTGGGAGGGAAAAGGAGAACCTGGAGGAAACACACACATACACAGTCACCTGATCTCAGCATCAAACCCTGAGCCCTGAAGCTATAAAGTGGTGTTGCTACCTGCTGCAATACCTGGGAGGAAACTTTTTTTTAAATTTTATTATCCACTGGAATCCCCCCCCCCCCACCTTCATATGTGGTTCCTCTGTCCTGCCCTCATGCAATACTACATGCATTTACCTGTCAACATTCACAAATAACTTATTTAAAAACTGATCTTTGTACTGTGAAAAGGTAAGTTCATTCAAACTACTAGACTACATCTGGAAGGCATGTGACAGGATAATAATAAAGGATTAAACCTATTTTAGGGTGAACTCTAATCAGTATGGTCAGTATGGTCATGCTAATAGTGACACAAATCATTTACTTATCATAAGTTATTTTAATAGCTTATATTCTAAATGACTGCTAAATGAATAGCAATTATGCTATAAACAGAAATTACTTCGTGTTATTATTTGGCCAATGCATTTATCCCAGTGAGGCAGAATAAAAAACAAACACATAACTGCATCTGTAGTGGCTCTAAAGATGGTTTATTGTACTTTTTCCAGGGATTCTGAACTGTATCTGAGACCTGCTGTTTACTTCTGAATAAAACAATTAAACCTACTATTGTCCTGGTAGAAAGATGTGTTTTACATCTTGTAAATGTTAACCTTTTCACTTAAATGATTACATTGAATACTCTAATTTGCCTTTAGGTATGAATGAGTGTGTGATGAACTGCAATGAACTGGAGTCTCATCCAGTGTGTATTCCTGCCTTGTGCCCACCGGATCCACCGAAACCCTTACTAGAATAAAGCAGTTATTGACAGTTAATAAGCAAATTAGTTGTTACACTCACAAATATACTCAGTCTAGTATAACAAATGTTCAAACCTGAATTAAGTAAGTGTTTCAGAAAAAAAAACAATCTAACTTATAGGTGAGGCAAAATACAATTCAAGCATATAACGGTTAGAGGATATGAGAGTAATACACATGCAGCAATGTCTCCTGGCAAATGCATGATAGTTGTAGCAAGAACAGAGAAAGCCAAGACTAATGGAAATGAGTCTCTGTTGAAATAAAGTAATTAACAATCATAAAAACATCACAGTGCTGCAGCAGGTAGTGTTGTTGCCACAGTTCCAGGGTCTGGGGTTTGATCCTGAGCTCTGGTAACTGGCTGTGTGGTGATTCATATGATCCTCCCATATCAGAATGGGTTTCCTCTAGATTCTTAGTTTTCGATTTACCTTCCAAAAACATGCCTGTGGGTAGAGTGGCTCTAAATTGCCCTAGGTGTGAATGAACATGTGGGTGTGAGTGTGATGCCCAGGAGTGGACTGGCATCCCATCAAAGGTGTACTCATCCACACCATCCACTCAGTGTATATAAAGCAATTATTGAAGATACATCAGTGAATAAAAATGACAGAAAGTATATGTGACCAGGTCATTAATCACCTCAGAAAGTAACAACATGGCAGAAAGGTAATTTGAGTCCCTAGAGTTTTGTATTTGAAATAAGGGGTGGTCATATTCTTTCTTTATGTATAAAAATTAAAAAAGTCAGAAGTAACCCGTCCTATAGATTAGAGCACTGTAAATAGTCTGTTCAAAATTACTGTTAATCACTGGTCATTGTATCTGACTAAAGAGTATATCGCAATAAAAAGGAACCTTAAAATGACTATACTTGTAAATACATCTGATTTAAGAAGCCAGTAAGCTTACTTTTAGCAATTTTAGCAATTCTATTCCTTATTCCCGGTTGTAGCTAAAAATAAACTAAAAGGTCACAAGCTATTCTGAAAAGCATTAATCAATGTTGAATTAGTAAGGTGGTGTATGTTTCCTGTTTTTTAAGAGTTATTTCCACTAAATAGGCATTTAAGTTGTGCAATTTTGTTCTTAGGCCATGGTGTCTATATGCATTTGCTAACTTATCCATTATAGCTCTTAGTTTTGCATCAGTGTGTGTTTATCATTAATCATATGTCAGGGGGAACTGGACAAAGGCCAATGACCCACGTGTGGAAAACTATCCTAAACCTGTTTTGAACTAAACAGTTGTGTTGTGGAAGTGTTGTATTTGTATTTGTATCCAAACACCAGGTCTGTAAAGTTGATGAGTCAGAGAGTGGTTTCTCAAGAACAAGTTAGGTACAAAAATTCATCTTTTGACCGCAAATGGATGAGTAAAGACAAACTGTCCTCATCAATAACCCAGGGCCTCTGCACACTCCCCCATGTGTTTAGTTAAGATAATATTAAATATGTTTACAAATTTGGGCTCTGTATATGAAGGACTGTGCCCACTGCTGAGGACAAATGGAGAAGTCACGTTTTTTTACTTGCTAAAATTTATATTTATTTACCGTTCTTCCTAGAACTTCAGCCGTTTTAAGAAATGTGACAAACACTAGAAATAGAATCTNTCTATACTTGTGTTTATATGGTGTAGTCTTGGTACTTAATAGATTGTTTGTATTATTCACAGTTTTCGCATAGCTATAGCTTTTAAGAGCCATAAATTGACCCAGATTATCTACAACATATAGAAAACTGCATATAGAACATGTCTGTTTAGTTTCTTTTTTATTAGGCTTAGTGAATGTGTTGATTCATCTTTTGCATTCAACTTCTTTGACACAGACCCTTTTATTCCATATAGCCTTAATGAATACTTCATGTGGTGCTTTGTAAATTATTTTATTTTGCAGTGGGTTTTGGTGAGGTACTTTACCACGGATAACGTATACAGATTCTGTTTTTGTCTACTCCAATCTTTGAGTGAATGTGGTATGGTATACATTTAGCTTATTCAGCATATATAAACCTTTACCAATATTTACCCCTGTGTTTGCTCTTGTGTTTGTATAATTTGCACATTGCATGCTGACAGGAGGAAGCTGCATACCATTTGTGTCAATCGTGTTTGTGCAAACTCCTCAAAAATATCTTTTAAAAAACTAAAAAAAAAAATCTTTTAAAAAAATCAAAAGCATTGGAATTGTTATTCCATTGATTAAAAAAAACTTGGTAGAAAGAAGTAGTGTTGAATTGAATGGGCTTCTCTTAAAATACTAAACAGAGTATAAAATTACCAAAATTCTTTTTAGCATGTGCCAATAAATAGTAAACCATCTCTACTTTCTAGGCTATGTTAGTTCTTTACATCCTGTCTAACCACCCAGTGTCATCAGCTAGGCACATTTGCGCTTGATTTGCCATGTCTGACATCATTTGGCAGAATTGGATAAAAAACTTGATAACTTGATAAGCCAAAACAGCTGGAAAGTATAATAATTAACCTGTTCATATCCTTTTATTCTCCCAGAAAATAGAAGTGGAAACAGGTTGTAGGTTTAGCTCTATACCTCTGCTCACATTTAGATTCCTTGGCCACATAAAAATTGTAAAGTTAACATGATTATCATGTCAGACCCCATGATTGTTCTTAGAGTTTGTCACACCTAGGCTATCAAAACAGTGTGCCAATCATCCCATAGAACATGTTCATGCATCCTAGTTCATATACAGTTGGGTAATAACCTAAAAGAAAAACAGTGGGGGAAAAAAACAGTGGCTCTGGTATGCTGTGGGAGACAATCTGCTTGGTTTAGAGACGTTGGCCTCCCTAAGAGGGAAGCATCATAGCAAATCAATAAGTTCTTGGATGAGAATGCCCCTGTTCATAGGTCATGAGGGGTCACTGAATGGAATGGTGAGCATAAAAGTAATGTAAATCATATGCTCTGTACTTTGCAGTAACCAGACCTCAACACAACTATGGAAGATTTTTTGGAAGATCAGAACACGAATTGAGGGAATATGTTCGAGAACAACATTGTTCATCCCTCCAGAACAGTTCAAGAAACTTGTAGAATGTATACCAAGGCACACTAAAACTGAAACACTTTATGTTGGCTTTTCCTTTTATTTGTCACCTGTCTGTATCTTATCCACCACCTTGTGTGGTCATTGTTAGCTTGTGTTTTATTATAAGTAAGATTTATCAATCACTCGATTACAAAAATCATTTGGATTGGTCTTTCCACTGTCAAACCGTGACTCATTCTTTAACAGAGAGCTGTTAAAGAAGTGGTCAGTGATGCATTTAGCGCGAAAGTTTCAATCAATCAGTCAACAGGCTTTGACACCAATGAACAAGTCAGTTTTAGGAATAAAAGAAACAGTCACAACTAAATAAACACGTATGTATGGACAGCATACTGTATGCTGAATGGTCATCTGGGAAATCCCTTCAGCTGAATTCAAGCACATAGCAAAAAAATGATGAAAAAATAGGTTTTGACCAAAACCAACCAGCAAACAAATAATATCATATTTTGACACATCCTCTTCAAGAAACCATAAATATATTTCACCCAAAAATTGGAAATGTTTTTATTTACTTTTTAATCTATTCTAAGTTCACATCAGGAAAAAGCCAGTATAACATTAATAAGGCAGTGAAAGCAGTCAGTCTGCCTAAAGATGTCTAAAACCTTACTAGTTGTGTGTAATGTACTCAAGCTGATCAAGTTTTTGATAACTATGTGCCGTAGAGAAATAAGTGTAATCTATTTAATTTGTAATCAGATAACGGATATTAAACTGCCTGTGATGCTCCTGCGCCATCACATCATCAACAAAACAGAGAAAAGCAGACAAAGGAGCAACACTTTTAATACATTTTGAATGACCTTATTAAAAAATATGAGAAATGTAGCCAACAGAACTTAAATCACTGAATTAATCAGAGACAGTTGTGGAAAGACTACAAAACACACTGACCTGAGTAAAAGTACTGATACTTACTGATAATCATTCCCTTGAGTAAAAGTAAAAGTAGTGATCAAGAAAATGAAGTAAGAGTGTATGTCTTCTTGTGAAAAAATACTTGAGTGCTTTACAGATTACAGATTACAGATACAACTAATCCAAAAAAAGTTATATCTGAGGCGTGCTTTTTTGAACAATTATGTTAACTAAGCAAGTGAGCTATGCTGAAGTGAACACCATCTTGATTATCAACAGTGTATAAAGAAAGGTAATGTTAGCTGGCTAGCTAACTTAGGCAAATGCTGTTGCTAGGTTTCTTAGCTAGCTAGCTGGTTTATGTTAGTTCATACATGTTTCCAGCTACATAGTTAGCTGCCTAGCAAAGATGCCCTTTACACATTATCTTGAGCATTACCTATAGGCTGTAGCAGCACTTAGCTACATTTAACACAACAGGTAATCACTACCGAACACTGAAGTGAAATCTTAAGTTTAATACAGAGCTTTCATTCTGTAAAACATCAAAAGATCTGGCCAGCTAGTCCAGTACACTCAGCTAGCTAATGATTTATGGGCCGGGGATACTCATCTCTATCCACTGTCTCAGACATTGCTACTGCTGATTAAGCATGCAGAGTTTCGGCAGGAAAAAAACTCCTTTATTTACTCCTGTGCTTTATTTTGATTGGGTTTCAAAATTGAATTATTTAAAATTTGCATATATTGTCTTTTAAATGGCTTACAGTCTTCCAGGATTAATGCATTATGGATTTATTTTGTTACTCTGTAACTGTGATCAAAAATAAATAAACTTTTTTTTTTTTGAAAAACAAACTAAAATTGCTATGGTATGTACTCTGCGTACTCAAGTACTATAATGTACATATAGTTGTTACATTCCTCCCCGATCAGTGATTATTTCAGTACCAATGCAGAAGCACACAATAATGAGTAAAGATCATGACGATGACATTGAGGCTTCTTGTTTAAATGTCACAAGTGTTTTTATAGCCTGTCAGCTCAGGATAGTATTAAATCAGGATATTATTAAAACAGGTTAAGATAATTCCAACCGAGATAGTACAGAGATGACATCAGAATTATTAACTGGCTATTATGGATAAAAATAGATTATTATGTAATTATTATGCTCTTGAATCCAGAGCATTAATGGTGAAATGTCCAAATTTGACAATAGTAGCATTCCCATTACTGTAATTGTTATAAAGCTATAGACCCACTATTTACAAATATTTCTCCACATTCTCCTGCTCATCTACACAGTTTTCCTAACCCTGATCCTGTTTTTCCATAGCTATGCATATTTGGTTATTTTCCCTTCTCCAAGTCTGCAATCCAACTAATTAATGATTTTCCTGGCATGATATTCAGGGAAAACACTAAAATTTGCAGGGAAGGGGTACTCCAGAACCAGGGTTTGAAACCACTGTAACCAAGTGTTTCCGAACATTTAAGAGACATCTGGATGGCACATATATCTCTCAGCTCCCATTATGTGTAAAATAAGCAAGAGAAGAGGTGAAAGAATAGAAAAGAATGATAGTATATAGACTCAATGTCACTGGGCCTGTATAACAATTTAGCACTTTTTGGGGCATTTCTGACCTTTCAGCAGTCTTATCAATTTGACTTACAGCTGCAAGTGAAAGTAAGTACTCTGTTGTAGGGTTTCTACACAGAACCAAGACAAACCAAAGAACTCTTAGATGGAACCTTTTTTTTCCCCCTAAGTCTGTACATGTCCAGAAAGCCTTAATTGACTAACCACCCTCCACAGACATAATCATAAAGGGCCCTACTTGCCACTCATCAGCACTTCTCGGCAGATCTTTTGAGTTGCACAAGATTGTGTGGTCATTTTACTGTTTTTGTGGATCTAATGCAACCTTGAGGCAGCACAGACTCTGTGCCAGAGTGACATTTAGGATGAGTGGAAAGCTTATAGACCACTGTGGCCTCTAGCCAGGAGGCATTTTGATGGAGAAGACTTACATATTAACCTGATTTATTCTCAGGCCATTCCCTAGAAGTTTTCATGCTATCTTTGTTATCCCACCCCTGCAACACAAACCAACCCAAGAAGATTTACACAACCTTTCAGTGTAAACCTAAATGACCTAGTCGCTAGCTGATTGACACGTGACCCCTGTCCTGCAAACATGTTATTACAAATACGTGTATCCATGAACTCTTGTACTATACCTTGTTATGACTGCAACAGCTGTGGAAAACATGTATTGAATGATAGCACTGATGGATGTTGGAACAGCACAATTTTCACGTAAAATAATCATCGTCATGCTTGGAATGGCAGATATTTGGAAATGAGTGAAAACAATAAAAAGTGGCCAAACATTGTAGTATGAAAAAGAAGCTGAATATTGATTTGAATTAAAAATATATATATATTAAAACTGATAGACTAGGTTGATGTGTAAATGTATGTCTTTTCATTTTCACCTTCCCAAATATTGTCCTCATTAAAAATGATCATATGAATTTGTCCTGTTTATGTTATGGTCTTAAAAATAATTTATGAATGGCAATGGAAAAAGAAGAGGTAGGAACCATGCTATTGCAGCACCAAAACTGAGCATATACTGTACATAAGGAAAATTATGCTGTGCTGACATCTATAGTGGATTTCCCAAATCATTTATGTTCTTATAATGTGCTAAATGAAATTAGCTTTAAAATTTTTGTGATGAATGAAATAACATTGCTGCAAATGTTTTACATATTAATAATCAATTTGACAGGTGATTATAATTACACTTGTCATAATGATACAGGTATGATAAACTCCAGAATTATTGACAGCTTTCCTGAGAATTGGCAAAAATGTTACAATGTTATAATGTTATGGGCAAATAAATATTACAGGCAACTTTCTACTCAGACAGTTGGAGAAACTACTTCCTGTATCCTTCCTGTAACAAAGAGCCTTTAAATTGTATTTTCTTTCAAAAACGTGACAAAATTGTTCGCACAATAAAATATATAAAATAAATGCAAAAAATTGTCATCATTGAAAAAAAAAGGTATTAAAAAACTGCTCTCTGTATCCAGGAACTATTGTTGCCACTGACAATTTTTTTTCTCTTTTCTTTGGGCTATAAATATGAGTTCTATTTCTTGGATACCTTACAACAAAGTCACATAGTGACCTATGACTCAGTATGATGCGGGATCTGCCTTGCGTGATGTCACTCCTTGCCATAAAAGCCCTAGAAAGGAGTGCACAGGATTTCAGAATCACAAAACCAGCATGGCCAAGCTAACAGCTTGCGCAGAGCCTATAGGTCACTGCAACCTTGTTTCATGTTACAAAGACTACAAGTGGCTTGCCTGTTCTACATTAACCTTAGGCAGCCACCCCCTTAGACTCCTGGCAGGTATTTGAGTGCCAAAGTTGTCTGTCTGTCCCAAGAAATTGTTCACACTTGGATAGAGGTATGGTAGAAAAGAAACCGTTCAAAACAAGGGGGTTTATTCAACTTTTTTGTTGTCCAGTGGTTTCTGTCCAGTTCTAGATCTGACAGGATTGAACCGGTTCTTTCCCTGAATTAACACAGGGAAGCTGTTCTGAGAATGGTGTTCACCTCTTTGTTGGACCTCCCCCCTATGCTGGAGTCCCTTTGGGGCCTTCCTTATAAGCCTATGCAGGATGCTGATGTGTAATGGGTATCTGAAGACTGCCTTTTTGCGAGTGATCACTTCAGTTAAAAGAGTTGGGAGATACATGCTCTGGTAATAAGCTCATCACATACGTTATTAGTCATATGACTCCGGAGTGACCATGTGGTGACCAGGATTTCTGCTTAAGGTCATATTACTCAGCCAGGGTGAGCCCTGTTCATGACACTGTTGGCATAGATTATCCTGACAGTTATTAGAACACTAGTTACGTTTGTAAATGTATTTTTATTAGCTCTGAATAATTGCAAGGGTTCTTGGTCATTCAGAACCTATACTGGGTCAGCGAGAAGGAAGCAGGGAAAAACGGCTGTATTACAGCAGTATTTATTGCAAATATTACATTATATGGTACTATATGACTTTGTTTAAGGTGTACATGTGGCTATGTGCACAATATAGTATCCAGGTGGTTATAAACACCTGGTGGTTACCTGGGGTTCAATTCAGTGATTTGTGCTCTGTTGGCTACATTTCTCATATTTTTAATAAGGTCATTCAAACATTTTACTACTTTGCCTGCTTTTTCTCTGTTCTGAGGTTGATGTGATTATTTCTCTATGGCATGTAGTTATCAAAGAACTTGATCAGCTTGAGGAAAATCCCTTTATCGTCCAAATCAAGGGGAAACCAAAGAGCTTTCAACAGTCAAAAGACAGATGCTTGTTGGCCAGCACGAGTCTGATAATGGAAATAAATATCTAAATATAAATACATAATTAACATAATAAATACATAGTAACAATACATGTTAAAAATATTACTAAGTAAAAACATTTGACACATACTTTAAAAGTCTGCAAAATTTCAAAATCTGCCAGGAAGTTAATCCATTTATTTCTGTAAAGCTGCTTGTTAATCCATTTATTTCTGTAAAGCTGCTTTGCGACAATGTCCATTGTTAAAAGCGCTATACAAATAAAACTGANAATATACATAATGAAGTAAGGGAGGCAAAGAAGAACCCAAAGATCAGAGTTTCAGAGTTTGACAATTGCGTTAATTTTACAGTTGACAGGTTTCAATACGAACTATTAGACATTACCTCCATAACAAGCCATTCATACTCTTGAAAGACGTAACACTTCAACTCTGCCAATTTATTTGGCCATGCACGTCATCAGAACGTTGGGGCTATTTTAAGCTGGTGGTCCAGGGAAAACTGCACCATAAATTCTGTGAAGTACCAGGATATTTAAACTCAAATATCCTGGCTTATAGAAGTGGCTGCAGAAAAATCTGTATATTCAGTCAAAAAACTCTATTTTTAACCCTATTGAAAACCTATGGTCTGAAGAAGGATGTTCACTTATTTCTGATATGTAAGTGATTCTTGCTCCAAAAAAAGCAAAACCTTCCACACCTCATGGAATGTAACAGTAATTAAGTAAAGATAGTTAACTGTAGCATACTCTGACATGTAAAATTAAACTTCTCATCAAACCTATTAAACAATTCTCTCCAAACCTTAAACAAAGGTAATAGGAATTATAGTTTAGCCTAATTTCACAGGATCTCATCTGAATATGTTTGTAAGAAAACTTTTGCTGTGACCCCCTGGGAATTTTCTTTAATTTCTCATATTCAGTGTTCAAGCTTTTGAAATGACCAAAATGCGTTGTGAATAGTGAATACGTTCCTGTTTATCATAAGTTGGCAGTGAAAGCATGTAGAGAATCTGCTTGGTAATTAAATGGCTNAAAAATGTTTGGACTGGGTCATCCCCTTGCATAACTTTTCAAAGAAATTATTTCTTACACTGAGGAAAAAAAAACTTAGCAAGTGAAGATTCAGTATCTTAAATTAAGTTGTCTAAGATTTCTCATTGTGAGATTATTATATAAGAAAATATTAGACTGTTAAGCCTATCTTCCAATAGAATAAGACAATTTCAAAACTGAAATGAGATTAATTGAAAAAAAAAATCTAGAAAAAGGCTTAATAATCTTATATTTGTTTAAAAACACATCTAATAAACATCTAATAAGAGAAATATTTTTACTTGCTAAGATATCATTTGTTGTAGTGTACAAATTTGCCATTTTTAGACGATATCACTCCAAACACTAGGGCAATATGAGCAATAGCTCTGGTTAGCAATGGGCAGCCCTGTTTGACACAAAGGCACCTCTGTTCCTAAGATTACATGGAATGGAAAGTACCTTTGCTTGGCCGGGTCAAACAATGCACTTGGGCCTTTGCACATCTGGCCTGCATGCAGCATCTCAGCTAGCCACTGAATGTAATGAATCTCCTCCACTATTGGGCGTAAAAAAAAATTGAGGCGCAATTAAACTCAACAGATGCAAGAAGGCTTTGCTGAGGAATGTGGATTTAATTGTTGTGGCCTAAGCTGCACACAAGTGACCTGCAGCTGCGTTTCAGTGTGATTTTCTTCCCTATCCCCATTCAAATAATTACTCCGGTGATTTATAAATGTCTAGAAGACAAATGCAATGTCAGCTGAGACTTCCCTTGACCCCCTCCCCCTGCGATGCCCTGAACATACAATTTCACACTACATTAGCAAAGCTCTCCAAGGACAGGAGGATTTAATTGCTGCATATCATAGGCCAAAAAGTGCTGCATAACTCCACTTCTTTTACAATGCAGGTTTTCATTGTTGGAGAATTTCTTTAAATTTATATTCAATTATTGAAACTTTCATTCATTCATTCATTCATCTTCAGTAACCACTTTATCCTGGTGGATCCAAAGCCTATTCTGGTAACAAAGGGTGCATGACTGGAGATTTCACCCCGGCTGGGACGCCAGTCCTTTGCAGGGCACCATGCACATAAACACTGATATACTCATTCACATCTAGGGTCAAATTAGCATAGTCAGTCAGCTAAATGGCATGTTTCTGGACAGTAGGAGGAATCCCCACTACAGTAACTGGAGCTCAGGATTGAACAAGGAGCCCTGGAGTTGTGAGATAGTAATGTTTGATTACACCTGCAACTGAGACAATAGGCACACTGGAAAAGCTGTTATGACCTAATGACCTAATACAGTTATTCAGTTATACTTTTGTTTCTGTTAGCATTTACACTGCAAAAAAAAAAAAAAAAAAAAAAATACATCTTAGCAGGTAAAAGTATCATGAATATAGACAAATTCAAATATTATTTCTTGGTATTTCTCAATTTCTAGATATTGTCCTTAATTCAAGCTTGAAATTCTATTGGCATATTAATTTATTCTCTTTCAAGTGTTTGTTTATTGAGTGAAGCAAAATTATCTGCCATTAGAATAAGATCATTTTAAGTTTGAAATTAGTAAATTACAAATATTATGTAAATATAAACGTTATTTATTAATCACATAATGAGAAATATTAGATAACCCTTCCTTCATTAAACTGGAATTTGGCAGATGCCCTTATCCAGAGCAACTTATAGCTTTTTTTATACAACTGAGCAGTTGAGGGTTAAGGGCCTTGCTCAAAGGCCCAGCAGTGGCAACTTGGTGGGGATTGAACTCATGACCTTCCAAACAGTAGCCCAACATCTTAACCACTGAGCTACCACTGCCCTCTTAACTTAACTTAACTTGCTAAGACATACGTATACATACATGCACTGGTCAGCCATAACAACCTTATGCTTACCTTGCTGAAAAGACGGCACCAGGATGCACTATGGAAGAAGGCAAGCTGGTGGAGGCAGTGTGATGCTCTGGGAAATGCTCTGTTCTGCTGGGAAACCTTGGATCCTGGCATTCATGTGGATGTTACTTTGATACGTGCCACTTACCTACACACTGTTGCAGACCAAATAAACTCCTTCATGGCAACGGTATTCCCTAATGACAGTGGCCTCTTTCAGCAGAATAATGTGCCCTGCCACACTGTAAAAATTGTTCAGAAATAGTTTGAGGAACATGACAAAGAGTTCAAGGTGAAGACATTGCCTCCAAATCCCCCACATCTCAATCTGATCGAGCATCTGTGGGATGTGCTGGACAAACAAGTCTGATTCATGGAGGCCCTACCTTGCAACTTGTAGGACTTAAAGGATCTGTTGCTAACGTCTTGGTGCGAGATACCACAGCACACCTTCAGAGGTCTTGTGGGGTCCATGCCTTGACAGGTCAGAGCTGGTCTGGTGGCACAAAGGAGACCTACACATATGTCCTCCATGGATCAGACTCCCAGTGGGTTTTTCCCCCCATCATATTTATAATGGGCATGTCATGTTGTTATGGTTACATTATGAGTTTTTTTTAACGGCAACACAAAACTTTTCCATGCAAAAATGCTACTGTCTCTATTAGTTCCTTTCCCCCCATGCAACGTGGGCGATTACTGCCTGTCAAACATCAGGTCACATGTCAATCATCAAAGATAAAAATCTGATTAACATTTAGCTGAGAGGACTAGATATACTGCATGAAAGCACACACATCCTTTTTAAGAGAGAAAGGGCTTTGGTGACATCAAAATTGTAATCAGGTAATCCATAAGAACTAACTGTAATCTGATTATGCATACATTTAAATGTACCCTACTCTGATCATAAGAACAATTAACAAATATTTGTAATCAGATTACAAAATCCACATCACATGTAATATGTTGCTATCTTGCCACTTCCATGAGTTATGAAATGGTTCAATAAATCATACAACTTGGTTTCCTTCTGCTCAGAATCTAATTTAGCAGTCTAAAAACTCCACTTTTCCATCAATGCCATCAAGAAGAGGTGAGAGAGATTAATGATTAGTGAAAAATCTTTACCCTGACAGCAACTGGTCAGCACAGGCAGCCTACTAGTCCGTGCAACTCGGCCTCCAGCTAGTGGGTCAGATCAGGTTTCGCCAGATGGGGAAATGGAGACAAAGTATCTTTAACACCAGCTTCAGGACTTGGGCAGCAGTCACACGACCAAGCCAGTGCAGGAAACCTGAGATCATTGCTGGCTTAGGATTGGTTTTTATTCTGATGAACATTTTTCTGCTGAACACAATAGAGAGGCTAAAGATGTTAAGCCCTGAGGCTTAATTGCCAGGTGGTGCAATACTGTGTTTTAAAATATATATGGAACATTGTGTGCTACAGTGTCTGAAAACTGTCAACAATAAACAAGTGCTTTTAGTGCCTGAGGCAATGATGTGGACAATGACACCCAAGCCTACACATGAGAAATACAGTGGATATAAAAAGTCTACACACCGCTGTTAAAATTGCAGTTTTTTTGATGAAAAAAAAGGAAACCACAATAAATCATATCTGATCTTTATTCACATTTAATGTGATATAGCAGCCAACAAAATTCAAGTAAAAAACAAACAGAAATGTTTTAGCAAAAAGAGGGAAAAAAAGTGTGTACAAGTGTGCACACTTTTTTTTATGTTTTAGCAAAAAGAGGGAAAAAAAGTGTGTACAAGTGTGCACGCCCTTTTAACTAATACTTTGTTAAAGCACCTTTTGCTTGACTGGCCAATTCCAAAACATGGATCGTTTTCTTCTGA
>CM074959.1:12581978-12592008 GCA_037577455.1 Pangasius macronema | reverse complement strand
AAAAGCAGTTTAGCAGCAAACTTTGTGAAAACTAATATTTGTGTCATTCTCAAAACTTTTGGCCACGACTGTAGATGCTTTTTTGTTGTCCAGTTTTTATTTTTAAGTCATAAATTATATAATGTAGCTTAAAGTAGCATATTAAGGCTTGTGATTCATAAAATCTGTGTCAAAGTAATTTATTTATTTATTTTTTTAATAAATGTCCATTTCTTGCATTAGTTTTGTTTATCTTTATCTGTGTTTATTACTAATAGGGTTTTCTTTGAGACACAATCAATAATGTGCTATAAACATTTTAGAAAAAGACTGAACTAAGAAATTTAATATATATTTTAATACCCAAAACTTCAATGTCATAACTGGTAAACAGTATTAATGTAAAACAAAATTTTAGTTCATTTGAAATTGACATTACATTATTTACAGAAAATTATTTTGTAAGTAAGAAAAACAGACAAAACAAATGACATGGATAAAGGCTAATGAATACTAATAATGATAACTAAAATACAAATAAAACATATAATAAAATGTAGCCTATGAAAACTGTTTGAATATATATTTATCTATAAAAGCTGTTATTGTTGACACATACATTAGTCAAACCTGAAAAAATAAAAATGACAGACCATCTAAAACCATTTTTGAATGTTAATTCATTTTAAAATGTTTTAACAAATGCCAACATAGCTATCATTTGTTTGTCTTCACTGGGTTGTAGTGATGGTGAGATTAAACTTCATGAAGTGTTCAAGTTTTCCATCCATCTGTGTCAAAAATGTTTTATTTCTCAAGGCTTCAGGTGTCCACTAGGTGCCTCTAGTGCTGAAAAAATAGGTCTGTGTAGCATGCCAAACTGTTTTAGACAACAGTAATGCATGTGTAGAATTTGGACAGGTAAATGCCAAAAAATAAATAAATGGCTGATGCCATGTAAAGTAAAAAAAAAGTTCTTGAAAGTGTATTATGTTTTTATCGTAGCCCCAACATAAACTTTAAAAAACATATGTGGGCAGAGATATCTTCCTGTATTGTTGATCAGAATCAGAATCAGAATGCACTTTATCCCCCAGTACACTATGGGATTAGAGATGCACAGATATTTATTGGAATTTCTACTGCTGTGATTGGTGCCATGGACATCTAACATATGACAAATTGTCACAAACTAACATGCAAACATTAAATAGTTGTACAAATAAACACACAGATTCAGAGACAGATCAGACTTATACAGTGCATAGACAATCGCACTGATGTACATATAAGGTGCTTAGTATAAGTGGTAATCAAACTAGGTACATTCATATGAGGTAGTGTGCAAATAACATAGTATATCATTCATGTTTCTAATAAATATAATATTAATAAATTATATTTATATACAGTCAGACAGAGTACATGAGCATAAATGACTGAGAGGGTAGCAGAATGGTGAGGTTGAGTGGTGAGTTTAAATACTTGGAGTCAACTGCCCAAAGTAATGGAGAGTGTGGTAGAGATGTGGAAAAGCGAGTGCAGGCAGGGTGGAGTGGGTGGAGAAGAGTGGCAGGGATAGAAGGGTATCTGCAAGAAGGAGGATGGATAGGATTAGAAACGAGTATATTAGAGGGACAGAGCAGGTAGGATGGTTGGGAGACAAAGTGAGAGAGGTGAGACTGAGACAGTTTGGGCATGTGCAGAGGAGGGATGTGGGGTATATTGCGAGAAGAATGCTGATGAAGGAACCGAGGAAGAAGAAGAAGAAGAAGAAGAGAAGAGGAAGACCAAGGAGGAGGTTTATGGATGTGCTGAGGGAGGACATGCTGCTGATTGGTGTGACAACAAAGAGATGGACAGAGAAATGAAGATGGATGATCCGCTGTGGTGACCCCACAGTTATCTGATCAGCTAATCATGTGGCAGGAGCACAGTGCATAAAATCATACAGATACAGGTCAAGAGCTTCAGTTAACAAACATCAGAATAGGGAAAAGGTGTGATGTTGGTGACTTTAACTGTGGCATAGTTATTGGTAACAGAAGGGCTAGTCTGAGTATTTCAGATACTACTGAGCTCCTGGGCCCTTCACATGCAACAGTCTCTAGAGTTTACACACAATTGTGCAAAAAAACAAAAACAGTGACGCTGATGGTAAGTGTCAGATCATGGGGTACCAGGTTGCGGTTGAAAGTGCTTATAATGCTATTAGGTGTACCAAAGTTGTGTTGCTATTATAGGACATTGACATAATCATGTCTCTAAGACTAACATTTACAAAACACTGGTGTGCTTCAACTGGTCAGTGACAGTGTTTCTATAAATGGGCAGTGAATAGGGCTTTGAGGCTGAATATACTTGTACATTTTGATAGTACAGACTACTCGAAACAAGCCACCAAAATTGGACCCAAGTCAAATACAAAGCAATCCATAAATGAGGCTTTGCATTAGGTTCTCTCAACGTTTGTGTAGCTTTACTCCAGATACTTTAGTTACTTCCTGCCTTTCTAAAACATGCCAGTAGCTGGAATGGCTATGCTAAAATACCAAATGTGGGTTGTCCGTGAATGGTGCTCTGCAATGGATTGGTGTCCTATCCAAGGTGTACAATATGTGGTCAAAAGTTTGTGGACACCTGACCTTCACACTCATATGTGGTTTTTAGGCATCGCATTTCAGATTTAGTTCCCCTTTGCTGTTATAATAACCTCCACTCTTCTGGGAAGGTTTTCCACTAGATTTTGGAGCGTGTCTGTGGGGATTTGTTCATTCAGCTTCAAGAGCATTAGTGAGGTCAGGCATTTATGTTGGTCAAGAAGGCCTGGGGTGCAGTCCGCATTTGAATTCACCCCAAAGGCATTCAGTGGGGTTGATTTCAGGGCTCTGTGCAGGCCACCCAAGTTCTTCCTCTCCAGCCTTGGCAAACCATGTCTTCATGGATCTCTCTTTTTGCACAGGGACATTGTCATACTGGAACCTGTTTGGACCTCTTAGTTCCAGTGGAGGGAAAACATAATGCTACAGCATACATTCTATACAACTGAGTTCAAACTTTGTGGCAACAGTTTGGGGAAGACTCACATATGGGTGTGATAGTCAGGTGTCCACAAACTTTTGGCCATATAGTGCATGCCTACTAGTGTTCCCAGAATAGGCTCCAGATCCCCTGTGACCCTGACCAGGATAAAGTGGTTACTCAAAATGAATGAATGAATGAATGAATGAACATAAAAAACATACCCCTAATTTGTGCCCATATATCCATTCCTGTCTTATCACTACTAGACCAAAACACTAATAAGCATATTTTCACACATATTTTGTGGCTGTGGCTTGATTAATGCCAAATACTGGGGAATTAACAGACCAGAAATGTTATAAAAAGAAAATGAACTGAATACACATTATCTTACACTTAGGCCATGGAATATATTAAAATGTATATGAAAGAAATTGTTAGCTAAAAAGATGAGGAAATATGGTGGTGTTATATGAAGAGATAAGCATTAAGGAGAGGTTCAAAGGAAGAGAAGAGAACATTTGCAAAGAAACAGGTCCAACATTTTGGGAACATACCACAGTACAGTCATGGTCATGTGACCAGTGCATATATATATATATATATATATATATATATATATATATATATATATATATAATATTATATTTGAAATGGTTCTGCATTAAGTGGCCTTCTGTTTTGTCTATTTGTCATATCATATCTCTTCTGAAGTTACATGTCACTACTCCCCATATTTATAATCTGTTGCAATATGACCTTATTAAACATGAAAGCTCTTGATATAATGTCTATTTGATAAAATGTGGTGTTTGCCCAGTCTCCAAAATGTGAAAGTCATCCATATTCGCCTCAGTTTGAAGGAGCACGGGGTTGCCAAGCAACAAGGGAGCGGGGAGCCATGGTGACACGAGAGGAAGAAATGTTACAAAGCACGTTCTCCCTGATGGCTTTGTGTCTAGGTTTGTCACAATGTGCAACAGCAGTTCTATGTCACATGAAGTTTATAGAAAATCTCTCCAAATGCTAAAAAGAAGACCCTGGTATATACAGACAAATGCCACTTCTTCAGAACTAAGAGTATATTTTGGCTAACTTAACATATTATTGTGTGTATTCTGTGCCAGTTAATGACGCAGCAGCTATTGTTTTTACAGTAACACATTCTTCTTGCAGTAAGCAATAAGTTATTTGCTTATGAAACGGGGCATATTGGTTAAGATGGAATGCAGGAGTCTGTTCCTGAAGCTGTCTTGTGGTCATGCATACCAATGGTTCACACACAAATGGGAAAGCCCATGGAAAACTACAACACAGAACATGAGATGAAATACATTTTTACCACAAGATGGGGACCTAATGTCATTCACTGAAATCTCAGATCTACTTTCTTTATGGATCCTGAATGAATTTGCCAGCTTTGGGTAATTGCTTTCCTGCAAAGTGTGCCTCTGATTTTAATATTATTCATCATAACCAAATATATTTGATATATACCTGATATATTTGTTGCAATCCAGGTAATTGGACTGTTTAGTATTAAGTATTATTATAAGTATTATAATAAGTCTTATATCAAGTATTACTGAACTTGGAGCATGATATGGTCAAAATGCTCTTTAATTTCAGAGTTCTGGTGTTTGGATGTGTGAACAGCCAGGTAAAGATGCATGATGGCATTGCAAGCAGTTAATATGTAGTGATGCAAACCCCCAGCAAACATCCCCTTTGAATCAAACATGAGGTTTAAATTCATTAATTTCATTCATTCATTCATTTAATTAACAAAAGAGAAAATAAAGTCTCTTGGATGTGTGGTGGTGTGTTTTGGAGGTTACACAAAAAGGCAGAATGTTGCCTTATGAAACAGAAGTAAGGAGAACACAATGCTAAAGAATCTGTAGCAAAGTTTTGTTGATGGACTTGGGTTGTTGTGTAAATGGCACACAAAATAACCTGGGGCATGATCATTCTGTGTTCAATTGTCATCAAATAATGCACAAACGTGCATAAAAAAGGGTTAGACTGAGCACAATGCCAGTCTCGAAAGCTTTGTAAAATTAAATGAACCATCATTAGTTTGAGCAACAGATTAGATTTTAAAAAATCTGTAAGAAACTGAACAAGTAAAAAACAAAGCACTGATTAACATGCTTAACACCTTTTACACCTTAAAAACACAAAACCTGACACTATCTGTGTAGTATCTGAGTTTCTAAGGTGTTTAGTGATCACCCAGTTTGCATATGAACTACCCTAAATGAGTATGTAATTAGACAAAAGCAGAAAAGCTCTCTACTTTGAGATGTCTCTTAAGTCAATCTGCAGAAAGCCACTGAGGTGATGGAAACTCACCCACTGGACTACTCATCAGAAGCAAATTCAGTTTGCAACAAAAAACTAATTTGCAGCTCAAAACAAGCATGGAAGTCCTTTCTGTTGCCAAGGCAACTTGTTCCTCCAACTCCTCCATCTCCCAAGCAGTGAGGCATTGATTACTGCTACACATCTATCAAGATAATTGCTACTAGATACATTTGCTCATTTTGAAAGTAAAATAATACAACAAACCAAGATGTAATCAATCTGCTTTGGAAAGCAGTTAAGCTGTTTGTGATATGTTTGTCTTTATATTTCAAATTCAACAGAGGTCTCTTAGCAATCATTATTCTTTTTAGTTCACCATATTATAAAGCTGGAGAACCCAAAGGAAAGCCACACTGACATGGAGAGAACATGCGAAAAGTCACACAGAGAGTAACCCAAGCTCAGAACTGAACCAGAGCTGCTAGAGTTGGGAGACAGTAATGGTACCCACTGTGCTGTGGGTAATGAGTGTTTAATAGTTTATACATGGATTACAGTATTTCTAGCTATTAGACACCAGTTGTTCAAAATGACATAAGTAGAAAACTATTTAAAATTAGTAGAGCATTTAAACAAAATACTATTATTTTGTGTTTATTATAGTTTATTAACATGTATTCTTAATTAAGTCATGTGTATATATAAAATATACACTCACCATCTACTTTATTAGGAACACCTGTACCCCTGCACTTTTGTGTAGTTATCTAATAAGCTAATCATGTGGCAGCAGCACAATGCAAAAAAAAAATAAAAATCATGCAGATACAGGTCAAGAGCTTCAGGTAAAGTTCATCATAGCAAGATGTTGCCAGAAGGGCTGGTTTAGTATTTGAGTATTTTGGAAACTGCTGATCTCAACAGACTCCAGCATTTACACAGAATGGTGCGAAAAACAAAAACATTGAGTGAATGAATTCTGTGGGTGGAAATGCCTTGTTTATCAGAGAGGTCAAAGAAAAATTGATTGGTTTGATCTGCCAGGAAGGATATAATAACTCAAATAATCACTCTTTACAACTCAGGGGAGTGTTATTTGATGTGTTGTGCATGCTGAGATGCTTTTATTTTGAGCAGAAAAGCATCTCAGCATGCACAACACCTCAAACCTTGAGGGGGGTTGGGGTCAACACCCGGAGACCCCCCCCCGGTGNAATACTGGTTTGTGTTTTTTGGTTTGTGTTTTTATTTTTAATTTTTTGTTTTTTTAAAACAAAAACAACCCCCCCCCCCACAACACATCAAACCTTGAGGTGGATGAGCTACAACAGCAGAAGACCACACCAGGTTCCCCTCCTGTCAGCCAAGAACAAGAATCTGAGGCTATAATGGGCACAGGCTCACCCAAACTGGACAGATGAAGATTAGAAAAAAATTATCACCAAATCATCAAAATTGTCTTTTTCCAGTCTTCAACTGAATCTGTAGCAATTTTTCTCCAGTCTGATGTTTGATGGGAATATTAACTGAAGATCTTGACCTGTAGCTGTATGATTTTATGCATTGTGCTGCTGCCACCTGATTGGCTAATTATCACTATGACACCAATGTTAATTTCCCCATCTCGCTGTGCACTTACAGTGATTTATAGTGGGAATTGTATATTGCCTTTGTAATTAAATCATAAAACTAGAAAATGTCTATGTATGTGATGTACTTGAATCATGTCCTCAGACTCAGAGTGAAATCTTGCTCTACTTAACCTCTACATCCATTAAAGGAAATACAACTTTCTAAGGGCAAGGAGTTCCTAGACAGGGTCTGGGTCAGGGTCACAGGTTATTCTGAGAACACTGAGTGTGAGGAAGGAATACACCCTGGATGGGACACCAGTCCATCACAGGGCACAATGCACATACAAGTTCACACACTCATTCAGACCTAGGGCAATTTAGAGTAGCCATTCTGTCTACCCACATGCTTTTGCAGTGTAAGGAAACTGGAGAACTCAGAAGAAACCCACACAAATACGAGGAGAACATGCACAGTAACTCCACACAGAGAGTAACCTGAGGTCAGGATTGAACCAGGGACCCTGGAGCTGTTAGGTGGCAACACTACCCACTGTGTTACTGTGCCAACCATCTATAATAATAATAATAATAATAATAATAATAAAAGGTAGAGATGCAGAGTCATTTTTATATTTATATAACAGACATCAGCAATTACAATATTACATTAAGTAATAAGTTTCTCAGAAATATTGCTAGGATAAGAAATATAATGTCATTACCTTATGCAGAAAAACTAATTCATGCTTTTGTTACCTCTAGGTTGGATTATTGTAATGCCTGCTGTATGGATGTCCCAGTAGGTGCATAAACAAGCTCCAGTTAGTCCAGAATGAAGCAGACAGAGTCCATACTAGAAGCAAAAGATATGCACACATCACCCCTATATTATCCACACAGCATTGGGTCCCAATCGAATTTTGCATTGATTATAAACTACTACTATTGACCTCTAAAGCAACAGGTCTCTGAATGGTCTCGTGCCACAGCACCTGTACGTCACGACTGCTCTGATTAAAAGGTGCAGGCTCTTTGCTGGTACCTTGAATAGTGAAGGATACTGCAGGGTCAGAACTTTCTTTTACAAAGCCCCACAGTTATGGAACAGCCATCCAGTTAGCGTTCAGGCCTCAGACACAGTCAGAGTCTAGGCTGAAAACATATTTATTTAGTCTAACCTTTTGTTAATAGCTTTATTCCTTAGGTAAAGGCACAGATCTGGAGGGTTTATGGGCATAGAGAGTTTTGGTGAACTGGGATGTTTTGGATTCTGTTGCACCCCCCACTCTCACACATTTACTCAGGTTTGTTGATGGTGGAGTGGTCTCAGGAGTGTTATCTTCTGGCTCTTTCTTTTAGTTATGCTGTCATATCTAGTATTACCAGAGTCCCTGCTTGTACTCTGCACACAATGTACATTGTGTTTAACCAGATAGATTTTAAGTAGGACTGATACATACAAGTCATGGCTCCTTCTATAAGACTGACAGACACAGAAGCTGCAACTCCTCCAATTGGAGCTGATCGACAGAGAAATCATGTCTTCTCCAATAAGAGTAACAGTCACAGAAGACACATCTCCTCCAATAGGACTAGTGAACACATGCCATATCTTCTATAGTAGGACTGATATATAGAAGCCATGGCTCCACCAATAGCCTCCTACATATAGAAGCCAAACCTCCTCCAAGGGACTGACAGACACACCTCCTCTTGTAGGGTGGGTAGGCAGATCTCCTATCAGATCAGTCTCTTACAAAGCCCCACAGTTATGGAACAGTCTTCTACTTAGTGTTCGGGGCTCAGACACAGTCTCAGTGTTTAAGTCTAGGCTGAAAACATATTTGTTTAGTCAAGCCTTTTNTGGCTGGCTGCCTTATGTCCCAGGGTGCCCTCATGTCTGTGTTAGCTTCTGGCTCTCCCTTTTAGTTATGCTGTCATTGCTAGGGATCACATATGGGGAGCTGTACTGTAATGGCTTGGGACTGCGATTGCTGT
This sequence comes from Pangasius macronema, assembly GCA_037577455.1. Taxonomy (NCBI): domain Eukaryota; kingdom Metazoa; phylum Chordata; class Actinopteri; order Siluriformes; family Pangasiidae; genus Pangasius; species Pangasius macronema. The sequence continues at coordinate 12,583,126 of CM074959.1, read as the reverse complement.
AGTGGCTTTGGGGCTGCGTTTGCCACGAGCAGCATATATATAATGTGCATTTATATTTAGATCCTGAATGAGCATGCCAGAGGCAACAGTGGCAAGGAAAAACTCCCTGAGACGACATGAGGAAAAACTTTGTGAGGAACCATCCTCTTCTGGGTCATTTATCTTCCACAACTATATACTGTTAAGTCAAACAATACTGAGTATTTTGAAATACTGTATGAGCATAATTATTTCATTAGAGTTTTTAGCTATAAGTCTGTTGTATTCAAGTGAAGTTATCCACTGAATAATCAAAGAGACATGGGCATAGACAGTTTTCAGTAAGTGCAATCTTCAGGCTATCCAAGTGATAGCATCCACAGCAAACTTTATGGTATCCATGTGACCACAGCAATCTCACAGCAAACTATGTCACTCATATAGGCCTGTTTCATGAGGCATTCTTCATCAATAAATTTCTTGCAAGTTTGTTCCCTTCCTCCTCCACTGATATTCAGAATTCTTCCTTCAGTGTGAATACCCTGGACAGCATCTTTCCACACAAGAGCAACCAGGACTCGCTGTGAAGCAGCACAACAGTGTACTCTGCTCCTACATGATATTGCCAAAAGTATGTGCACACCTGACCAATCATACCCATATATGCTTGAAGAACACCTCATTATAGATTTAGTCCCCATTATAGATTTAGTTCGGGGGAACAGAGAATTTGTGCTCATTCGGCCACAAGAGCATGGCATGCACAAGAAGCCCTGGCACGCAGTTAGTGTTCCAGTTCATCCCAAATCTATTCAGTGGGGTTGAGGGCAGGGCTCTGTGCAGTCGTCTTGAGTTCCTCCACATCAACCTTGGCAAACCATGTCTTTATGAACCCCGATTTGTGCACAGGGGCACTGTCATGCTGGAACATGTTTGGGCCCCTTAGTTATAGTAAAGGGGAATTCTGTAGCATACAAAGACATTCTAGACAATTGTGTACTTCAAACTTGTGGCAACAGTTTTGGGAAGGCCCACATATACAGTTAGGTCCAGAAGTATTTGGACAATGACAGAGTTTTTGTGATTTTGCCATTATACGCCACCACAATGGATTTGAAATAAAACAATCAAGATGTGATCAAAGTGTAGACTTTCAGCTTTATTTTAAG
>CM074959.1:12570289-12581878 GCA_037577455.1 Pangasius macronema | reverse complement strand
CCTGTGCAGCTGCATCACTGCCTGGTTTGGGAATTGCACTGCCTCAGATCGCAAGACCCTGCAGCGGATAGTGAGGACAGCTGAGAAGATCATCGGGGTCTCTCTTCCCTTGATCTCGGACATTTACACCTCACGCTGCATCTACAAAGCCACCAGCATTGTGGACGACCCTACACACCCCTCTCACACACTCTTCACCCTCCTGCTGTCTGGCAAATGGTACCAAAGCATTCATGTTCTGTCCTGTGCTGTCTGCACATGCTTGCACTTGTGCACTTTATGTAAAGAATGTATGTTGTCCCTGTAGTTCTGTTTTGTTCTTTGTTTGTCTTATATAGCAGCTTGGTCCTGGAGAAATGTTGTTCCGTTTCACTATATACTTGTATATGGCTGAAATGACAATAAACTCCACTTTGCCTTTGACTTTACCAGGTTGATGTGTGAATTGGATGGAGCAATCACCCCTTTCGGCTTTATACATCCATTTGATGAAGAGTCCTTGAATATATAACACATCAGATATTGAACAGACAAGGACAATGATGACATTTGATCGTAACCAAAAGGGCGAAAAGCAATAACCAGAATTCTCCTCTGGCCTGAAGAACACCCCATGGTAAAGTGGTGACTCCAGAATGGTAGCCTGACTCCCATGAGATACCAGGCAATCTCTTTTTTCACATTGACAGCTATTGGAAACAGGCAGAGCAGTAGCTATAGGTGTAGGATTTTATTAGCAATGGGCTATATTTTGTATTGAAACCTGTTATTCTCCATCCTTTCTCACTAAGCACAGCTAAAACATTTACAAATTACATCTGTCCCTTTTTTTATGTACCATATGGCACTCACCTATTTTTCTTCTGTGGGAGCTATAAAAGATATCAGGGTGAGGGTGGGGTTGCCCTTAACCCTAGCCTTAGCCCTAACCCACCTATCCTATCAGGGTGGGGCTGGGGTTGCTCAAGTCACCTTACCCTGAGCAAGATTACTAGTTCCCAATCACTTATAAAGATAGCCATCACCCGCCTAGTCAGTCAATGTTTAAACCATCCTAAAGCTGTCTGTGGTGTTGGAATTGCTTCCCTTACTTCTTTCTAGTCACTCCTGTGGTTGTGGTGTTTGTGAAAGAAAAGAAAAAAGAATAACGTTTTTCAACATTTTGAGAAGGTGTGCCATTTCTGGAGGTACTGTAATACCAGGTTGATGTGTGGAGGTTGTTGTGTGCTATGCTTTCCGGGAGAGCGCGGGAGTTACGTCAGCCTCAGACCGCGATTAAGATGCTGGCGAGGCAAGATACTCAAGTTCCTCTTCTCTTCTCCCAGTTCAAAATGGTATGCTCAAGAGTGTTAACTCAGTTAAAGTTAACAAAACATTGAACACAACATGTTCTGTATCGATTATACAAATCTATTTACATGTATTGCGAGTTATATGTGAGTTTTATGCGAGTGTTATGTGACGCACACGATGCTAACTGTTCAAAATGAGTGTGTGGGAGGAGGATAGCACAGTAATTATTACCAATGAAGTGTCCCATGTGTTTCCAGATGCAATAAATAGAGGTGTGTAAGGCTGACCCGCTGTTTCCGGGGTGAGTTCTCTTATGTGTGGAATTGGATCTGCTACACAAGCTCCTCTTCCAGGTCAAGTCACCTTACCCTGAGCAAGATTACTAGTTCCTAATCACTTATAGAGAGTCAGTCAGTGTTTAAACCATCTTAAAGATGTCTTTTGAGATGGAGTTGCTTCCCTTACTTTGTTTTAGACACTCTTATGGTTGTGGTGTTTGTAAAAGAAAAAAAAAACAACTTTTTTTTCAACATTGTGAGAAGGTGCACTATTCCCAGAGATACTGTAATACCAGGTTGATGTATGGAGTGGATGGAGCAAGCTTTTCTTCCAGCTTTATACATCCATTTAATGAAGAGTCCTTGAATATAGAACACATCAGATATTGAATAGACAAGGACAGAGATGACATTTGATCGTAGCCAAAAGGCCGAAAATCAATAACCAGCATTTTCCTCTGGCCTGAAGAACACCCCATGGTAAAGCTGTGACTCCACCCCAAAGAGATACCTGGCAATCTATTTTTTCACATTGACAGCTATTGGAAACAGGCAGAGCAGCAGCTATAGGTGTAGGATTTGATTAGATTTAGCAATGGGCTATAGTTTGTATTAAAACCTGTTATTCTCCCTCCTTTCTCATTAAGCATAGCTAAAACATTTACAGATTACATCTGTTCCTTTTTTTGGTTTGCTCTTTTTCTTCTGGTGTTGCCCCTAACACTAGCCTTAGCCCTAACCCTAGCCCTAACCCACTTGTCCTATCAGGGTGGAGGTGGGGGGGGGGGGTGCTCAAGTCACCTTACCCTGAACAAGATTACTAGTTCCCAATCACTTATAGAGATAGCCATCACCCACCCTGTCAATCAGTATTTAAACCATTCTAAAGCTGCCTGTGGAGTTGGAATTGCTTTCCTTACTTCTTTCTAGTCTCTCTTATGCTTGTGGTGTTTGTGAAAGAAAAGTAAAAACAACAGCTTCTTTTCAACTTTTTGGGAAGGTGCACCATTTCTAGAGGTACTGTAATACCAGGTTAATGTGGGGAGTGGAGGGAGCCAGCAAGCTTTAGCAATGGGTTATAGTTTGTATTAAAACCTGTTATTCTCTCTCCTTTCTCACTAAGCACAGCTAAAACATTTACAAATTACAACCGCCCCCCCTCCTTTTTTGTTTTTTTTACTATATGGCACTCTGCTCTTTTTCTTCTGTGGGAGCTATAAAAGATATCAGGGTCAGGGTCAGGGTCAGGGTCAGGGTCAGGGTGGGGTGGGGGTGGGGTTGCCCCTAACCCTAGCCTTAGCCCTAACCCACCTATCCTATCAGGGTGGGGGTGGGGTTGCTCAAGTCACCTTACTCTGAGCCTGATTACTAGTTCCCAATCACTTATAGAGATCCATCTTTGTGCAAGCAAGATCACAGTCATGCTGGATCAGGAAAGGGCATTCTCCAAACTTTGCCAAAATGTTGGAAGCATGCAATTGTAAGATGTATGTTGTAGCATTAATATTACCTTTTGCTGTATCTAAGGGGATCAAATCTTGAAACACAGCCCCAGGCCATTATCTGTTCTTAATTACACTGTTGGCACTATGCGTTCACTATGCATCACTCCAGAAAACACGTTTCCAAGGTTCCATAGTCCAGTAGTGGTGTGCTTTACATCACTCCAGCCAATGCTTGGCATTGTACATAGTGATCTTAGGTTTGTGTGCAGCTGTTCTGCAATGGAAAGCTATTTCATGAAGCTCTTCTTGTGCTGGTATTGCTTCCAGAGGCAGTTTGGAACTCTGTAGTGATTGATGCAACAGAGTATAGGAGATTTTTATGCTCTATATGCTTCAGCACTCAGTGGCCCCACTCTGAGTTTCTGTGGTCTACCACTTTGTGGCTGAGCTCTTGTTGCACCTACATACTTCCATTTCACATTGTAATAGCACTTACAGTTGACTGGGGCAGATCTAGTAGGGCAGAAATTTCAGGCCTGACTAGTAGTAAAGGTGGCATCCTAAGACAGAACCATGTTTAAAGTCAATGATCTTGTCTGTTTGATCTACTGCCAATGTTTGTCTCTGGAGATTGCGTGGCTATGTGGTTGATTTTATACACCTCTTAGCAATGGGTGTGGTTCTACCACCTCAATTCAATAATTAGTCTGGGTGTCATACTTTTGGCCATATAGTGTATGTAGTTGGATCATAATTAACCTTGTAATGTTGCTATCTCACAGGTCCAGAGTCTCTGATTCTGAGGTCTGAACTGGTGTCCTATCCAGGGTGTTTTCCTACTGAAGATGAATGCATCAATGAATCACTCATTTACCTGGGTATAAACAGTTTAATTAAAATGGGTGATGAAGAATTAGGAATAATTTGCTTTTTTAACAAATCACTCACAGCTATTATAAGCAAAACACTAGAAAATGGATGTAACATTGAAGCCTAGCCAGATGTTTTGATTATTACACTACATTAAACTGTTCAGGCCTGTCTGTGCCTATTTGTCTGGATATGACACTATATATTGTAAATATATTGTAAAGTACCTTTGTTATAGAATCCTACTATGTCTATTGAAAATTACGTAATTTGTTATAAAACATGTGAGACATAACAAATAGGGCAAATAAAGGGTATAGTATCACATCAACTCTGGTCCGACAATGCCCCCTTGTGGGACCCCTAGGGAGTTTTGATTCAAACACTGCATATCGTGTATGTTAATACTCAGAAAGAGGATCTTACTTGTGTATTCATTGTGTTAATTTCTGTGTGGAATCAGCCAATCACTTGTTCTAAGTTTTCATCACTGTATCTGTTTCTTTCCCATCATTTGCTCCACTCTCCTTTTCCCCCCTTGTGTTCCTTTATTTTCATGCTCTTTCTCACTTTTCTCACATGTTCATCTGTAGACTGGGGTCTTTCTCTGCTGTGGGCTGTTCTAGAAATAAAGCCAAACTGGGAGGTAGGAGCTACTGAGCACAGCATATTACACTTTGGCCCCTAATATCATTTTGTCTTATCAGTACCATGTGAATGGTATGTGATCATCATAACTGATTGCAGCATATGGTACATGCTTATGTGTGTTTTACTTATCATGCAACTGCATTTTAAGGAAACTGTATGTGTGTGTGAGCAAGAGAGAGAGAGAGAGAGAGAGAGAGAGCAGTTTTCTCTGCCTCATGCATCTTTAAAGATGGGCAGGAGGCTCAGTTTTCTCATGCTGCACGACAGAGTGTGGGAGGGAGGGAATGAGAGACAGGTGGGAGGGGGAGGCAAGAGAGATGACAAGAGAGAAGAAGTAGGTGTAAAATGAAAGCCCACTCAAGAAACATTCACTCCCTCTCTCTGTTTTCATCCCTCTCTCTCTATCTCCATGAGGGTATTCCCCCACTTGCTGGTGCTCTCCCCTGCAAATCATGCTCTCTCCCTCTGCCAGCATCACCAGGCTTATTATTTACTCTCAGGCATCAGAGGCATGAGAATCTGCCTATCCTTCTGTTGACCTCCACTCCCTCTCTACCTCTTCTCCTCTTCTATTTTTCCACCTCCTCTCAGCTGTTCTGTCCTTACCTCTACTCTGATGCAGTTCCTTTGAGGGAGAGAACTGTTAAATCAAACTCGCTGATAGAAGGAGAGTGGGAGAGAGCGGAAGAAGAAGATAGAGGTGGAGTGTTAGTGAGGCCTGGAGAGGTACACTGTTTTCAGGGTTGCGAGACTGTGGGAATGATTAATGAGAGAAATTTGGCTGGTGAAAGAGCAAGAAAAAAAAACATTGTAGTAGTATCAGAGGACCCATCCATGGCATCCACTCATCCATCCATTTTCTGTACAGCTTATCCTACACAGGGTAGCGGGGACCCTGGAGCCAATCCCAGGGGACTCGGGTCTTGAGGCAGGAGACACCCTGGACGGGGTGCCAGTCCATCTCAGGGAACAATCGCACACACACTCACATACCCATTCACTCACTACAGACAATTTAGAGAAGCCCTAATAGTAATAACATCTCTAACCTCAAAACACAACAACCATTCCAAGCTTTCTGTGGCTTGCAGGATTATGAGCAAGATTTGGAACACACTAGATAAGTATTAAAATGCATCATTCCAGAAAACTGCGACAAGCCATTTGCACAATGACATCAACTGACCACAGTAGCAGGTCACATGCATTCGATGAGTCTAGAATCTGATTGGCTCCTGCTCCCTAATCCTGTCTCCAGCAAACCATGTGCCACTAGCGATTGGCCAATGATTGGTCATGAAATGTGGGCTTGGTTGAACCTCCAGTCAGAAATGGGAAAATACCTTTCTTTGGATGTAAAATCTGATGAGTCAAGTTTACTCAAATCAATTAAGGAAACTGATTGCCTTAAACAATTAAAGTTTAAAAATTGATTGCTTTGAGTACAGCTAACATAAGCAGCTTTATAGAAATGATTCTTTTAAATCACATGGATGGGCAATGTGAATGTGTCACTGACAACAATTTTGGGAAGTGGCCGGACAAATCATGCACATGGCATAATGTATAGGAATGAAGAGATTCATCATTTGTCACAGACATGCTTAATGATGTTTAAAATAAAGATCATAAAGAATGTTTACTGACAATGTAATATAGATAAAGACAAATGCAAAATCTACATCTCTTATCACTAGCTCTTTGTATGTGACCTAATATGGTAATAAAATGTACTACATAGTGTAATATCCTTTTTGAATTCTTGTTCACTCTCCTTTTTCTGCTCACCTGTATGTCATGTACAGTCAAAAACAACTAAAACTAGCATTACAAGTCAGTGGATTCCAGTGTGGAAATCAATAGGGTTCACTGATTAGTGTGTGTATGCGTTTGTGTGGGGGTGCACACAAAGCATGAGTCAGAACTGGAGGAGGAATCAATAGGGGCTGCAAGTGATTGCCCTAATGGGGACTGTCTGCTAATGGAGACAGCAAGACAGCAGTAGAGGAAAAATGAGAGGGGGGAGAGAGAGAGAGAGAGAGAGAGAGAGAGAGAGAGAGAGAGAGAGAGATATCACTCTGTCCTGATTTCTCTTTCTGCATTAGGGTAAAAGAGGGGATGCTGTGTGTATGTGCCTGTATGCAATGGGTGCCACAGTATACGTGTGTGTGTGTGTGTGCGCGTGCACTTGTATGTGGATGCAGCATAGGTGTGCATATCTATTCTAATCTTGATTGCCTCATTGCATTTCTTTGTGCCCATGCTTGAGGTAACACGAGCTCTGGTTGGCCATTTTCATCCCTCTCCCTCTTTGCAGCTTCTGATGAATAAATGAAGGAGGGATGAATAATTGACATGGCCAAGCACAATGTTTATTGGATGATTTGGCAATGCGGTTCAAAGGTAAATGCATATATCCTGCCAACCTAGGCCATCACAGGATCCTCTATAACATCTACTCATTTGTATGTACTCATACAGTAAACACACACACACACACACACACACACACACACACACACACACACACACACACACACACACACATACAGGCTTGTAATACTAACCTTGAGGGGTGCTTCCAATGACTGTAGTGAAATAATGCTATGGCTGAATTTATATTTGAAGCTAATTAGGCAAGCACACTATGTTGCCAAAAGTTTGTGAACACCTGACCATCAGACCCATATGTGGGCCTTCCCAAACTGTTGCTACAATATTGGGAGCACAAAATTGTCTAGAAAGTCTTTCTATGCTGTAGCACTACAATTTCCCTTCACTTACAGGCCTAGCCCAAACCTGTTCCAGCATGACAGTGCTCCTGTGCACAAAACAATGACCATGAAGACATGGTTTGCCATTGTTGTTGTGTCACTTGAGTCACCTGACCACATCAGACCTTCTTGTTCAACATCAGTGTCTGACCTGACTAATGCTCTTGTGGCTGAATGGGCATATCCCTACAGCCATGTTCCTAAATCTAGCAGAAAGACTTCCATTGGGGGGACCAACTCCATATTAATGCCCATGGTTTTGGAAAGGGTAGTTTAATAAGCACATCTTACATCTTATCTGTGATGGTTAGCTGTCCACATACTTTTTGGCCATATATGTTATGCAAGGTGATGGCAAGGGAAGTGAACAGGGGCTCTGGAGGGGGCCTAAAATTGCCAGTAGGATGTCTAAATATATTTAATATATACAAATTAAAGGCAATGTGGGACCCAGAGCAATACAATCCTAGCTATGTCCTAGATGCAAATATATTAATGTGGATCAGTTCCAAAATAACAGCGAAGGCAATCTGAGACACGGATTATGAAAACAATCATGACAATGACTGAACAAAGAATGAAGAGAAGCTAACAGAGCATGTCCACATTTGAATGACATCTCCATACTGCTGTATTGTGAGAAATGTTCATTCCTGAATATCCTGAAATGCTAATTTTACAGGTCCTCACATCAAAACAAAGAGCAGAAACTAGCTTGCAGCTTTCAGCTCTGAGATGTGCATTAAACTCATATTTGTGATATTTTGCAAGTGGTGGAAATAAATATATTTTTTATTAGCCTTCCTTACTAGCAGTGTGTGTGTGTGTGTGTGTGTGTGTGTGTGTGTGTGTGCATACACATCCTTTTCTATGCTGAATATTGTTTTAGGTTTGTTTTGGGGCTGTGAAAATGGAATAACATTTCAGAACATTTTAAAACAGTCAAAATCAATTATTAGAATGCATGTTATGTTTTCACAAGTTTGCAACACAATTGACTGTCATATTTCAAGTAGTACAATCAAGATTTTGCACCAAAGATTTTTGTGTGTGTTGCTTTGGTGAGCAAACCCATGAATTAGTCAAACTATTATTGCAGGTTTTCCCTATCCCTCTTCCTGTCTCTGTCTTTGTAGCTCTCTGTCACTGTGCTGTAATTATTATCATGAAATGGATGAGAGCCTTGACAATGTTATGAGTAAAGGAAGACTCTTCTTCTCTGGCTTTTTCTGTCTACTTGTCTTTCTCTTTCTCTCTCTTACACCCTCTTGCCTGTCAGTCTCACACACAGACACAGAGATTATTACACTGACACCACATGCACACAGACACCTTGTTTATAGACACCTTTCAACCTTTACTTTTCACATTCACCCCCTCTTATTCACTCCATTGCACAAATATGCATGCAAACCTAACCCCTGTAGGATAAATGAGCAAACCCCATTTGCACATGCATGTTGACTATGTGGATAATGCAGACACGCAAGCCCTTAAACATGGAGGCCTGCCCACACATAGACACAACAGGACTAGGAGCATTCCAGCAGCTATTTAACTGTGAAAACAAGTGGCTTCAGCACTATGTTAGTCACAGAGCTGATGCCCGTGTTCCGTTTGTGTGTGTGTGTGTGTGTGTGTGTGTGTGTGTCTGTGTGTGTGTGTGTGTGTGTGTGTGTGTGTGTGTGTGTGTGTATGCCAGGTGGCTAAAGGGTTAAAAGGACTTCCTGCCACGTCTGTCTAAAAATCTACCACATAATAAACAAGCGCAGGCCCATGAATTACACTGCATCTCATTTATTTACACTCTATACTCTGTAGTTACAGGGCAGTCAAAAATGGCTTTCCAACATGAAACTAACTATAATCCTTCTTCCTAAACAGCAGTGTCTCTCTCTCTTTCTCATTTGCAATTTTGTGGTAATGTTTAATGTTATTCAAAGGAGTTGAATCATTGTTTCTTTTTCTACACCTCAGTCTTATAGCCATCCAAACCATCATCTATCTTTTTTCAGTATGAAATTGAAGAACACTTCAAATTCCACTGTCATGAATACTTAAATTCTTCCCTTCTCTGTGCAGTCAAACTGTGATTGTTCAGCTATGTTTTTTTTTTTTTTTTTTTGCTTTAATCACACAAAATCCTGTTCAGGAAATTTGGAGATTTGTGCAGGTGTAATCTGCTCTGCTGCACCACCAGTGCATCTCTCTTTGGCAGCCATACACACTCTGTGGTGTTATCCTGCAGGCGATAAGCCATTAGCTAGGAATCCTCACCCTGGCAACTGAAGTGTTCCCACAGCAAGTGTTATAGCCTTCCATAATAAAAATATGCCATAATGTAGTATCTGCTGTAATGTCTGTCTGATCTTTTCTCGTGTATCCCACCTTATTAATTGTTCACTTTGCTCCAGGACTGTTGAAACTAAAAAAGAGGCAGTGGTTATTCCTATTCTTAAGAAGCCTGACCTAGATTCCACTGTGCTAAACAACTACAGACCCATATCTAATCTACCTTTTATAGCTAAGGTTGTGGAATGAATTATAACTTCCCAGCTGCAAGGCCACCTTGTCTTCAATCTGGTTTTCATCCATCTTATAGCATTGAGACAGCCACTCACCACTGATTGGTGCCCTTAATATTCTTATCCTCCTTGATCTTAGCCAGACTGACACAGTTAATCAAGACATACTCGTCAATTGTCTCTATGCAATTGGTATAACTGGTCTTTTGGTTTAATTCTCTTTATAATTTATTTGCCTCCCACTGGCAACATTATCCAGTGTCACAGTCTCAATTTTCACCTTTATGCCCATGATATAGAATTACATTTACACCTGCCCTTTTTCAGCCATGTCACACCCCACATTAAGTGCCTGTACCAGCAACATAAAGCACTCTAAATTTCTCAAAATTCTGATAAAAGAAAAATCCTATTAGTTGATCCAAAAACCTTTGTTAACAGCTGCTTTGATTTAAGCATTGACATAGATGGAATACTGCCTAAAGCCTTTCAAAACTTTCAGCACCTAGGCATAATTTTCAAACCACTACTCACTTTCAAAGCTCACATCAACTCCCTGGTTAAGTCTACATTTTTTCACCTTCATTACTTCATACTTTGATACATTCTTAAAGAGGATGATGTGGAAACTTTAGTTCAATTTAGTTCAACTTTAGTTTAATTTCTGCTAGTACACATCTTTGCACATTTTCAGAGTGTACTGCTCCTTCTTCATTTTGTGCCATTTTTGTATTTTTATTTTTCTATCACAATGGCCTTTTTTTTAAACTGGTCTACCACCCAAAACCCTTGGCAGATTATAATATCTTCAAATTTCAGCAGCTAGAGTACTCACACATACCAAGTAACATGCTCACATGCCAGTCTTTTATAACATACGCTGGCTAAAGATTACAATTCAACCTCAGTTCAAAGTTATTCTTTTTCTTCAAAAGCATGGAAAGTAGTTCAGTCAGATATTGAGAAGCTTATGAAGATAAGCTTCTCAATATCTGACTGAACTACTGTATTTCCATTGTACCATTTGTACATACCTGCTTGGACTCTCAAATCCTCTAGACATAGTTTGGATTCTCCTGGGTGATCTATCATCCAGCATTGGCACCGAAACTCTGGAATTCTCTTCCACAGAGCCTCTACATCTCCTCTATCACAGCCTTCAAATACCCATTAAAGATGTCACAGTCCTCAGCTATTTCTGCTGCTGTATAGACTACTCATCACATCCCCACGCCATATTCTCTACAATTACATTTGTATGTGTAGTATGTATTTTTGCCCTGCGGTTTGTACTTTTTGCAGTCTGTTTGTCATTTACATGTTATGTTGTGTTCTGTGTATGTAATTTGCCTGTCCTTGAGCTTTGGAAAGCTGCTATATAACCAAAATGTAACAACAAGAACAACAACAACAATAATAATAAAAATAATAATCTTTACCTATCCATTTTGCATACTGTTTATTCTACACTAGGTCACAGGGGGGCCTGGAGCCTATCCCAGGGAACTTGGGGCACAAGGTGGGTGACCCATTGCAGGGGGAAAATTGTGCACACATTCACACACTATGGACAATTTGGAAACACCAGTCAACCTAAAATGCATGTACAGTGGATATAAAAAGTCTACACGCCCCTGTTAAAATGCCAGGCTTCTGTGATGTAAAAAAAATGAGACCAAGATAAATCATTTCAGAACTTTTTCCACCTTTAATGTGACCTATAACCTGTACAACTCATCTGAAAAACAAACTG
>CM074959.1:12547389-12569745 GCA_037577455.1 Pangasius macronema | reverse complement strand
AATTCTTTTGTACCCTTCTCCTGACTGATACCTTTTAATAATCAGATCCCTCTGATGCTGTGGAAGCTCTCTGTGGATCATGGCTTTTGCTGTAAGATGCGACTAAGAAAATGTCTGGAAAAGTCTACTAGAACAGCTGAACAGCTGAACTGACTCCTATTTAACATGAGTTTGAATGAGATTGCTTAATTCTGAACACAGCCACATCCCCAGTTATAAGAGGGTGTGCACACTTATGCAACCACATTACTTAGTTTTTTTTTATTTTTACTCACTCCCCTCTAAAAGTTTTCAGTTTGTTTTTCAGATGGGTTGTACAGGTTATAGGTCACATTAAAGGTGGAAAAAGTTAGGGAATTATTTATCTTGGTCTCATTTTTTTACATAACCAAAAACCTGGCATTTTAACAGGGGTGTGTAGACTTTTTATATCCACTGGATATTTGGGTGGAAACCGGAGTACCTGGAGGGACTCCTCAAATCACAGGGAGAACTTGCAAACTCTGCACACACAGGGCAGAGATGGTATTCAAACCAACAGCCCTGGAGGTATGAGACAAATGTGCTAACCACTAAGCCGCTGTGCCTTTAATTAATTAGTCCAAGTACTATAACCCCACTTGGTTTCTCAATGTAAAGCACTAGACATTTTTGACTTCCTCTCACCCTCTCACAAATTCCAGGTGCAGAGCTTATTTGAGGAGCTTGAAGTACAGGTTAATGCAAGGGTGTGCCCTGGTTTGTTTTCCACACTGTCGGTGAAAGGTGGCTTTTTTAAGGGGCTGGTTTGACTCGTATAGAAACGAATTTCCATAATTGAAGTACAAATTAGGGCAGTGTGTGGACTGGATGATCTCTGTTATCATTATTGTAGTGTTTAAACAGCAGAAATGGGTGTGGATTAAAGTGGAATATGTTTTTACAGAACCAGTCAAGCAAATGACTTTGGAATGTACAATAACAGTAAGAGGAAGAGAGAGAGAGAGAGAGAGAGAGAGAGAGAGAGGGTGTAAAAAGACACACACATCTATATGCGCTGCTTTTTAAGGCTGACTAATGCTGACCACAGCAAGCTTGGCACTTGGAAATGCTCAGACTGAACACCAAAACAGCTTAATGTCTGCAAATTATGTCTTAATCAATTAGCTATTATGAGGAGTGCTGCACAGACTACCATTTGCTCCCCTCCCCATACCCACACACAGGCATACACTCTCCCTCCCCCATTAACCCATTGCGTATTGGTGAGTATTCACAATATTCTCTGCTGTGTGTGTGTGTGTGTGTGTGTGTGTGTGTGTGCGCGCATATCTGATTGTATCCTGACACACCCATGAGGTACAGAGTAAATTGGGTGTGACCTTTCAAAGTACAACTTCAATTTCAGTGTCTGTTTTCAAAAGTGTATATTGCAAATCTTACAGCTACATTTCCAATTCACAACAGCTTATGTAAATTTTGCCAGTAAATGCAAAGAAATCCTCTAATACATTTAGAGCCATGATGCTAGACTGGGTAAACCAGTTTTTGTCTATAATGCGTTTGACTAAAGATTGTAACTCATAGTTTCTGACTACATACTGACTAGGAAAAAACAAAGAAAACGCCCTCTCAACTCAGAAATCCTATGCAGGAACTCAAGATAGTCTTCTCAACCCTGAGTTCAGCAAGTGACATCAAATCAACATGGCTGCTCACAGCATGAACAGTAAACAAACTGGTACCGTGACCTTTAAATCAGTTATGCTATATATAGAAGTAGCTGCTTTAGATCAATCAACATACAGACATATTCGCATGTTAAATCTAAATCACTGACTACACATTCGCTGTCTTGAGGAGGAAAATATATATCACTCACTACTAAAAGACAAACACGAAGGCATCCATAGTTTTTTTCTCACATTGTAGCTTGAATGTATGGAGGTAGAAAATTATATAATACTGATCTCCCACATCCAATTTTTGAGGTAAGTTGAATGCAGGATAAGTATCAGGTGCTTTGACTCATATGCTGTACCATTTGTGATAACATGCATTAACAACCATCCAAACCATGCCTTTAGGAATTGACACACTGACTATATAGAATACAGCTGACTTATCAATAAGCATAGGGCACATTTAGGTTTTTTTGGAGTGTGACACCAATCCTCACAGACTGATCAAGAGACAGTCCCAGCCTATGTGGAATTATTAGTATGGTAGGATAACAGCTTAATGGTAGGCTATACATTTGAGGTTAGACGTCATGTGGTACACACACACCCAGGGTGTCACCCGCTTGCTCCTCATTCCACAACAGTGTGTGAGGGAGAGGGCACTTATCAACTCTGGTTATCATGCACACCACACACACAGGCACACTGCTCATGTGACAAGGCATGAATGATAAGACACAAACACACACATTCCCACTCACATACAAGCAGAAATTGAAGTTAACACACTTCATTACTATACTTAAATATAATTTGAGGAGATTTCTAATTTGTCTGCATATTAATACGTGTAATCTTTTTTCAATTATATTTCTTCCTTTTAAAAAAAAAACATACATCTTACTTCTTTCATTTTCCTTATATTATATTAAGTGCTCATTTCATTTTTTTTTCTTTTAACAGGCTACTGATCCAATAAATTGTGTTTCTGACTTTATTTTATTTTATTTTTAAACTAGAGATATATGGGTTTATATTGTAGCTAAGTATGCTACTGAAGCAAACCATGGAGCCAAAAAAAAAAAAAGAATCGCGTGCCTCTAATTTGTAGTTGAATGTTCTCTTTGTCCCTGAAAGCTTAGTAATAATGCCTTTAGTATGTATGAATTATGAAAGTAAAAATCTCCCACTTGTGTGACTTTTTTTTTTTGTCGCATCCTATGGGATTCCAGTCTCAATGCACACATCTAGTCTCAACCAAACATCTTGTAAACCTATCTGACAAGCTTTATAAAAACAAACTCTATTCATAACTGTATTTGTATTCAGTTACAATGCATTATTTGTCAATCTGTATAATATTTTCATATTCAGTTACACCCCTAATATGTATGTGTATATGTATGTATGTATGTATGTATGTATGTGTATTAGGGATGTAACTGAACACGAATACATTAATAGGATGGAACAGATAATGCATCTCAAACTAATATAAATGCGGAGCTTAACAGTAGGTGAAGTGTTCTTTTTTATTATTTTTTTTATTATTTAGAAAGCTTGCCAGAAAGCTTCACTAGGTGTGTACATTGGGATTCCACAGGATGGAGACCACATAAAAAAATGAAACTAGCCCAAGGTGTTTAGGAATTAGTAATTTTCTTTTTTTCTCAGTCCTTTTCAGGGGAACAAGTTAACAGTGGTGAACAATTCTGGTATGTAGAATATATCATGAATAGGCAGACATTATTGTGGAAACTGTCAACCCTCTTCACAGATCAAATACCAATTATTACTCAAATTATATGAAAGGGACTGTTTGGTTTTAACCCTGGCCTAAACACTGCCTTACTGAACTCCAAAATAAAATGACATTTCTACCATATTTGTATACAGACAAAAGACATTTGCTTTCATATTTTGAGCTGTTGCTCCATATAGCTCAGGCAGATTGTACATTGTGCACAGTGCTGCATTTCTCAACAAAAAATTTTTTTTTTCTAAAAATATTATAAAACATGTATATTCCTCATGCATATATAAATAAATCTGGTAAAATATTATTAGATCATTCTCAACTGTAGCCTATATAACAGTTTCTGGATTTGGGAAAAAACATCAGTGCTTTGAAACAATCGCATTAGATACCAGATATTAAGCTTTCTAGAAATTAACAAAAGATTGTCTGGTGTACAAATTCAATAGTTATGAGTTTTGTTAATTGCTATTTGTTGTAATAATTTGTGTATGAAAATGACTTCTTTTTCCAGCAATGTTTCCAGGGGACAGTGGCAGGATCAACAAACAAACAAACAAACAAACAAACAAACTGGTATAGACCATTCCCACTTGCAGTTTTAATCTGAATACAGATATGAATATTTTGAGCATTTTACAGATACAGATACAAATGCAATTAACAATTGTGTTACACTCATAGTATGTGCAGGTATGTATATATGTATGTTTGTATGTATGCACTGTGTGTGTATATATATTTATCCAGGCTTAAATAATAATGTAATATTAATGTACCTTACACATATTGTTCTATTATTGGTTATGAGTGTGCATTATTAGGTGTCATGAATATATCATTTGAAGCTCAACTGATTGCCATGTAACACTTTTTGTGGCACTGTTGTGTTTACTTAAGTTATTGCTCCCTCTGTTCTTCCTATAACTATCTTGCTCTTGCTTCAGATTAATTGCTGAATACTTAGTTCTGAGGACTCAGCACAGGCAGGTGCATGAAAGTTGGTTTATATAAAAGCATGTGCTATAAATAAATAAATGTAAATGTCGTACACATTTTGCTGGCCATTTCTAACATATTTGCATTATAAGAATAATTAACTAAATAATTAACTAAATAATTAACTATAATTAATAAACGTTAATGTGAATTAGCCGATGTGGGATGGGAAATTATAGTAATGCTCTTTTTGTTGGTCTTCCTGCTAAACTCCAAAGTAAATTACAATATACCAAAACCTCTGCTAGGGTCCTCACTCACACCAGAAAACCAGCCTACATTACACCTATAATACATAGACTACACTGGTCAAATACCCCTTTCCATACTCATATGTACAAAAAGCTTAAATTAACCTTCAATACTGCCCATGACTTGCACCATGGTATGTTGCTACATCCTCATACCCCAGCCTGCACTCGTAGATTCTCTGCTACCAGTCTTCTCGTTGTTCCCTATTGTAGACTGGTGTCAGTAGGTAGTAAGGCATTTAGCTCTAAAACTTTAGAATTCATATTTCAGATTTTAAAGGTGAACTAGGAACACATCTTTTCACTCACTACTATTGCAATTCATTTCCATCTAAAGCTGTGTCTGTGATGGCCCCCTTACTGTATGGTTACTGCGTATGTTTCCTATGTCCTTTGGTTTTTGTCCAGCACATTCTATCCTTGCACTGTCACTGTGTTTATGGATTTGTCCTTTATTTTGTTCCTTTTATTTTGCCCTTTTATTTTGCCACAGAATAAGTCAGGCCTCGTGGCATAGAATATGGTGATAACATGGTTATTTATGATGATTTAATATGCCAAATTGGTTAACTGGTACCAGAGGGACATGCATATACTGTATATGATTTGAGCATCTTTTGCATTCACACATATTCACTTTAAGTTTTAGCTATGATCCATAACATGCCTATAATTATGTTGTGTGATGATAGAGAAGGCTGTAGTTTATGTGTTTGTGTGCATCAATGTGTGATTGAGGGACTGAGTGTAAATATTTCTGTTTGCAAAGAGTTTTACCTAAACCCTGCTGCTACAGAGTTATTAGTTTAATTTTACTGAGGCCAGAGATGTTTTGATTTCCCTTAGGTAACAACAAATACCCTCTTCAAATTTCCAAATTGATGGAGACAAAGCCGCTTTGTACATAGTGTACTCTCCCAGAGGTCAGTAAGTGTGAAAGAACAAGCTGTTCTATATCTCTCATGTAACCCTTTTCCACTGACCCAGGCTGGATAAGGCTAGGGCTTTATCAACTAATAAAGAGTTGCAGTGCAATGACACTGAGGTTGAGAGTCTGTTTTGTGTGGAAAAATATAGTCAATATGGATAAAATTAGGTAAATATATAGATAATTAAAATATAGATAAAGAGGCAATTCAGGAAGAAAGTGGCAATATATACTTTTGCCTGCCTAGTCTTGGTGTGTGTGTGTATGGATGTGTGTGTCTTTCCTTCCTTATGAGAGTATAAGATCGCTGGTGTTTGTCATGCTGCAGGCTATGCAGGCTGAGAGAGAAAGACAGGGAAGGGAGAGACTCCCATGGCCTAACTGTATGGTCACATGGGCCCTCCATGTGCAGCTGCTGTGTGTGTAAGTTTGTGCACATGAGTATACACACAGACACATAAGCAGCAGAGTCTGCAAATGTGTAAGACGATGTTCATGGAAACTTGCCTGTCTGGGGTCAAAGATATGACTAGCACTTGCCCTATGCAGCATTAACCCTTTCATCAGGTGGAATACTATGCATGCCAGTGCAATCATCCATGTCTCCTTACCTGAAAAAAAAAACATTGTTTCTGTTATGTCAACAGCTTGATGATGTTATCAGTATTTACTGTTGTGTCCTATTCAATTACCTCTTGAAAACATGGTTACTGATACTCTGCCTCATTGGGTGATCCAATCATGATTAACTTCACAACACTGTGTAGCATAGCTGCTGTAGCCTGTGCTACAAATTTCAACTGATGATGTGGAAATAGAAAGTAGAAGGCTGTGTGTCATGATATATTATTTTTTCTCTGTTGTTGGTGCTCCTGTTCCCTGCCAGCATTAACAGTCCCATGGTTGGCAATCACACAGACTTTGCCTTTAGACCTTTGTGTTCACAGAAAAACAAACAAACAAAAAAACATAATAATCCAAACATACACAACACAGGTGGCAAGAGGAGGTTAGTATCCTTGTAGACTCTATTTTTTAACCTTATGTTATTCTGTTCATCCAACCAATGCTAATGTTGCTAATAATGAACAAAAACTACTAGAAATATTTAAGCAGCAGTTCATAATGTTATAGATAATTAATTCAAACCAGGTAAGGCACCATTAACATTATCCCAGCTAACAATTTAACAGCAGAATGGTTTCTGAATGTTATGCTTATAGGAACTTTTGGTTCAAAGAGCTTTCAATTTCTGGGTGGAAAATTCTATATTACTATTTCAGGACATTGCAGAAACTCCCATCCTGAATTGTGTTTGCCAATGATTACAGTTTATGATTGATTAATAAACGACGTCATACTTTTATGAGTTTATAGTTACATTTAATGTTGTGGAACGTCTATGAGACAAGTTAGTTCCTGTTATCACTTTCGATGTGTTATAGCAGGTCTAAACAGCCATTTCATCACCAGCCTGTATTTTTTCTCTCTCTAGAAGTTCATCAGATAAAAAAAACAGAGCTTGTCATGTTACTGAGAAAACGGTAAACACAAAGTGTTCTGTCATGAAAACTCTCGCATGGCAGGAAAAGTACTGACTATTACAAAGCACTGACACCCACAGCTCCTTCCATAAATGTGAACAGAATAGCGTTCACCGTGTCATCTGGAAATTGCTCATTTGAATCCTCGGGATGCCACAGCCACCTATGGCCGGAAGGGAAGGGAGCAAGAGGGATGGGATAGTCTCTCTCCCTTGTCAGTCACAGCAGCACTATCTAATCATGGGTGTCTGAAGTCATGTGTGCGGAAGAGGGCAGATAGCACTTTCCTCCGAGTATGTTACATTGCCCTGTGATGCTGCATGAGCAGCAGTTCAAAAAGGTTGGCTTCACATAGGAATCATTGGTTTACCCCTCCCTCCCTGGTATTTAGCTGTCATGTGATGGGGAGCTGTTAGCTGTTGGGTGTGAACTGGCAAGACCAAACTGGGGATAATTTTTTTTTTAATTCTGTTTACTGTTAGCCCTAGATTATAGGGAGTGTTTGCCATATAAGTCCCTGTGAATGAGCTGTTACTATAGAAATGATAAGGTATAAGAATGATTGCATTAATGCAAACATATGATTTAAATTACAGCTGGAACTATCATCAGAGCCATGCTGTTATAGGAAATTAATCACTAACTTCTGACCAGTGAGAATTGAGAATTCAACAGATCTGTTTTATAATATTTGTTAAAAAGATTCTTAAAAATTCTAAATGTTTAGTCTCACATAACAGCTAATATTCAGTCTGATTGCATCATTCAGTGTGTATAAAGCTATAAAAATGACACTGAAGTGGCCTGTAATACACCATTACGCAGCATTTTCACCTTAGATCAGTACTAGTGTAATATCATATTCAACTCCAAAATTTCAAGAGAGGTGGGTACATCAGTACATGCAAGCTGGTATGAAGAAGCTGTAGCAATTATGAAGCAGTTTACTACTATTATGCAAAGCTAAATATGCCAACATGATTCATGCTCAGCTACAGCTTAATGTTGGAGAATTAGAAATGGCCTTCACACATAGCAGGGTGTGCTTAGAGCAACAACAGCACAGAATAACGCAGTAGTGTGAGCAACTTGTTTCCAAAGAAAGTCTTTGCTAGTACCAAAACCTGAAAAGAGATATTTTTATTGTTATTTTTTGCTATCTATATATACATAAAGGTTATTACATGATGATGTATACAGTTAGATAATGTAATCTGGTAGCCCTAGATTATTGATTTACTATTGTGTCAATCTTTGTTATAGTTTATAATCCATTGAGGGCACACAAAATTGAAATGTACTCCAGGCAGAGATTTTAGAAATGTTTGACCTGATGCCATAAATGGTATATGTAAATAAGGTGATCTATCTATCTATCTATCTATCTATCTATCTATCTATCTATCTATCTATCTATCTATCTATCTATCTATCTATCAGGCCTTTATTTTAGATTAGCCAGCCAGAAGCCACTTCTCACTAAAAGGAACCAAAGGGTCTCTCAGGACATGAATCTCTGGAGAGACCTTGAAGATAGTGATACAACAACAGTCCCCATTCAACCTTACAGACCATGGGAGAGGATTGCCTAATCTGCTTTTGCCATGTTGGTAGTGTCATACCCAAGAAGACTTAAGGCTGTAATTGCTGCTTAATGGTGCCTTAACAACATAATAAAAATATTTTAACAATAAAATTTACAAAACTATAGGTATAATAGGTGTTACTTTTCGAATGTGGAGAATTTCATGCAGAGTGATACTGCTATAATGGAACAAAATGAGGAAAGAAAGAAGCACTCTGAATATTTCCTGGAAGGCAACACATTGTTGCTTTTCCCCGAGATATGCAAGATATATAGAGAAAAAAAATAGAGGTATATACAGATCAGAGTACCAAGGACATCAAGGACACAGGATTCAATCTCTGTCTTATTTCTCTGATGTACATTCTGGCCTTCCTAGCTCTTTGTGTATGGTGGGGTAGGGTGGTGTTGGTGTTGTCCCCACAAAGATAGGAATATCTGACAGTTTTGACCTTGTGGGGATATGTTTATTTAAAAAACATGGTTACTGGTTAAAGTTAGTTTAAATTAATTAATCACATTAATAACTATGTCAATTGAAGGTTTTCACAAGGATAATAAGACAAATGTGTGTGTGTGTGTGTGTGTGTGTGTGTGTGAACAAGGTTGACACAGAGTAAAGGAAAACAAACCATGAGGCGGATTGTAAACAGCAGCTGTCAGTAGGCTCTACACTGAACACAGTAGAGAAATCCTTTCAAAAAAGCTGGACTGTGTGTTTGCATGTGTACGTGTTTCTCACATTACCGACACACTCTGTACCTGCTTTGAGCCAGGGTCCACCTGCACATTAATCTGCCGTTGTAATTGTCTAATAAAATCTCACTCCATAATTCTACCTGAATCACACAATACAGTTACAGACCTTCATTTGTCCCCATGTAGTCCATATTTCCTCTAATGAACATTTACAGAAAAATCATATTTATATGACAGATTGTGGTCATGTCATCTAAAAGTGACAAGGTGAAATAAGAGTTAAAATAACTCTTGATATTCTTGGTAAATCTATAAAAGAACATGACTGATTTCTGTCTCAGTCACATGACCTCCACCTTATTTATACTCTGACCTGTAAACATACAACTGGCATCAGGAATACCCCATAATAATCTGAAATTTCTTAAATTTGTTTTATATTGATA
Source organism: Pangasius macronema (assembly GCA_037577455.1). NCBI lineage: Eukaryota > Metazoa > Chordata > Actinopteri > Siluriformes > Pangasiidae > Pangasius > Pangasius macronema. The sequence goes on along the minus strand of CM074959.1, from coordinate 12,559,876 downwards.
ATAATTGAAAATCGAGATAATCTGGGTCTTAAATAGTAAACAGAAGTACTAATGAGGTATAACGTTATCACATCTTTTCAAGATTGCAGCAAGTGGAAGAGAACCATTGGTATAATGCTCACAGTTGTGTCCTATTAAAGCTCCCCATCTCTACACTCTACTGTCTCATAGACTCACATATGCTTATTACATAAGCAGATGAGCTCCAGGTGTTATGACAGAAGCCTCCTCGGCCTTTGTACTTATTTCCGACATGGTTGTTTAGTTTTTCTGCTCTCACAGTGGGGACTCTGGTAAACAGTAACTCAATCTCTGTGCCATTCAGTAGATAGCAGCACTTAATTGTGAGAGCTGAAGAACCATAAGGAGTACACTAGATTAAGTACTCTACATCTCAATGATGGTAAGTGCATTTTGTGTTGGAGTACAGAAACCTCCTGTAATATTTGAGGACTGGAGTTAGTTATTTTGTGTGGTGTGTGTGTGTGTGTGTGTGTGTGTGTGTGAGAGAGAGAGAGAGAGAGAGAGAGAGAGAGAGAGAGAGAGAGAGAGAGAGAGAGAGAGATGGGAGTGAAACACATTCCTCAGGGCAGAGTGAGGACTGTGTATAGAGTTGATTGTTTCTAATCTGGTCATGAGAGATACTAGATTGCATGAAGCAACAAGATTCTCTTAGACACACACTCACACACATACACATGTCACACCCATGCTTGTCTTACTATACCTGTAAGGATCTTCCATTGACATAATTATTAATGCAGCTAATTAATAGTATGCCTACAACTAACTATAACCCTAACATTAACCTTAGTAACCAGGTAATCATTGGTTCTAGCTAAATATCCCCACAAGTTCTCCAGCAAGATGTAACACGCACACACACACACACACACACACACACACACACACACACACACACACACACACACACACACACACACACCTTAATTATAATTTAAATTATTGTTTATAATTTAATTATCTTTTAAAAATGTCTTTGGGCATTGTTGGATTATTTGTGTGGATTATGTTTGATACAAAAGAAAGATAATTGTTCTAGTGAAGAAACTGAGGAAGGGTTAACTATCTGCTGTATCAAACTGCTGCTCAACCAGGATTCTGATATTCAAACACGTGTCACTGTTAACACGGCTCAAAATGACCTTTCATAAAAAAAATTTTAACCAAAAGTTGAAACCTGAAACTTGGCTCAGTGTCTCTAATGTAGGTGAGAAAACGTTTAAAACTAACCTCAATATACAGGGATTATGCTAAATATAAGTCATATAGGAATAAAGAAATAAGATAAAATACAAATCTAGCACCTGAGGTTTTGTGTATTTACATTAATGTTGTATATTTTGCTAATAATTGAGAGGAATATAAGACAAGGTATTTTAGAATAAATGTTGCTATTGTGTTGCTCCAAAGAGGTGGCTTATATCATTCCTCCATTATCATCTGTCATCTTATTATTCATTGATAAGTAGGGAACAAAATATGGGTGAAGAAACAAGCTGTCATGGGCAGATGTGTCAACCATCTTCCCTCATTTTCATTTCTCTGCTTGTATCTGTTGAGCCGAGCATTCTGGATGTGGACTAGTGCTCCAGTTGCCATGGAGAACAAGCTGGGGGATGGCAGTCGTGTGACCTCGAAGAATTTGGCGTCAGTGGAGTGACTTTGCTGGAGTGTGACGCTTGTTTGAACGATGACTCACGCAGGGGCCGGGGCCACAAATACACTGCACACCATCCACGTCGCTCCACTGATATTGTAATGCTAATTATGGCTTTGCCAACAGACTCCCTCTGCTCATCTAACACACTGTCGATACACCATGATAGAGACACATAAACACATTCATGGCTTTCTCTGCATGATGCATGGGCATGTCAAACACCTGTGAGAATCCTTTTCTTTCCGCAATGCATTGCTTTGCCATGCTGATGTTTTTGAAGTTGAAAGAGTTTATAAAGTGTTTTTAGGGTGTTAGTTAATGCAGGCTGAAACATTCTTGGAGAGGAGTAACTTAGTAGTAAGCTTGACACACTACACCAGTGAAGCATGACTCTGGATACAAAATAGCCTTGTTGTTGAGGATGACTGTGCAGTTTCATGGCCACAGTACTGTTTGTAATGTTTGTCTCTTGTGATGGACCTAGGTGACCATTGTGGCCAATAGAGTTGGGGTGAAACTGAATTGGATATTTTGTTGAGAGGATTGGTGCTGTTTAAATAACTTTTATAAAGACAAAAGATCTTTATATTCCAAGAAAAGCAGTGTCAACCTAAATATGTCTGTAGTATGAAAGCTGCTTGGGAACAAAGAGCCCTTTATAATTCCATAACCATATCAGAAATAAGGCTTTTCTAGTTACTTCTGTTGTCCATAGAGCTTGACAGGTTACTGTTGGAAAACTGTTTCACACAGATCCCTTTGGAGAGATGAATTTAATGCCCATGATTCCTCAGTTCAAAAAGAATTGCAAATTGCATGATTTTTTTGGTTTCTATTTTGTCAAACAGCATAGCAGAGCAGCATGATGCAATAAAAGCACTCTGCTCTTCCATCCTACTGTGTGCAGTGAGCCTCTACTTCACTATCTAGCTTTATCTTTCCTTCTCTGTACACTGATGAAGCAAACAGAGTGCAGAAACAAAATATCTGTCTCTTTCTCCTCCTGAACTACAATTAGGCTTATGTGAGGGAAGTTAGTCTTGTTTGTCTTGTGTCTTGTACTTACTGTGTTCCTTGTAATGTCCTTTGCATTTCTTGAGTTTATGGCTTTCAACAACGCAGAGGTACTCAGATGTGTAGGTAACTGAACTTTCCCATTTTTACCATTTGATTTACTTAATAAATTTACATATGGAAGATTTTTTTTGTGAAACAAAGGTTAATTAAACAAATAAAGCAGACATCTGTTAGTTGCATAAGTATTCAGTCCCTTTGTCGATATTTGAGCCACTTTTGGCTGAAATTACAGCTTCAAGTCTTCTGGGATACATCAGCAGGGGTGGAAAAAGTACTGAGGAATTATATTTACTGAAAGAATAGATAATATGTCAAAATCTTACTCCATTAAAAGTGGAAGTATAAATGTACTCTACTAAGTATTTCAGGTATGGTGACATTTCATGGTGACATTACTGTAAGTTAATGTCATGTTTTCATGTGAAAAGCAACTTTTATTACTTTTCTGAAACTGTTAAATGATTATTTTCGTTTCAAAGCGACTGCACCATTTTGCCTGAAAACATCATCTCTGTATGTTTGCTTCTCGTAGGCATGACTAATACTACAAAATTTGCTAATGAATTATTCAGAAGTAAAATATCATGTAAATAACCAATATTTATCATTATTTATAATCCGAATTGTTGTCTAGCGAATTTATGTTTGTTACATTTTTTTCTCTTGGAAATGTAATTAAGTAAGACTACAAGTATTCAAACTGAATAATACTCAAGTTAAGTATAAATATGGCAAAATAATACTTAAGTATAGTAATGAAGGACAATTACTTAAGTATTTTCCACCCCTATCTATCAGCTTTGCGTATCTCGATCATTTTATTTTGCCCAATCTTCTTGGCAAAATTGCTTAAGCCCTGTCAGACTGGATGGAAATTGTTGGTGAACAACAATTTTCAAGTCTTTCAACACATTCAGGTTCTTGATTTTGAACCACTCCAGTGTAGCTTTGGCAGCATGGTTAGGGTTGCTGTCCTTATGGTAGCTGAATTTCCCACCTCTCATGTTCACTGGAACAGGTTTTAGGATTTCCATGTCTTTGATTCCATTCATCTTACTCTCAAACCTGACAAGTTTCCCAGTCCCTGCTGATTAAAAGCACTGCCCCAACACGATGCTTTACTGACTCATGGTTGTGTAGTATTCTTTTTGCAATTTTAAAAGGTTTGGATATTTTTTATAACTAATCCCTGATTGATCCTTTTCAAGAACCTGTCCCGGACTTGTTTTGATAGCTTGTTTTTGATTAGGCATGTTGTCAAACAAACTCTGGGGCCTTCCAGGAATATGTGTATTTATACTGAGATCACATGACACTTTTGCTCCCAGCTGCACTCCATTCACATGATTAAGTGAATTCTGATGGCAACTGGATGCAACACAACTAATTCAGGGATTTCACAGGAATGTGGGAGAATACTTATGAAATCACAACTTCTTTCTATAAATAAATTGGCAAACAATATTGATTCCCTCTCACACTTTAATATTATGGGCAATTTTGGAAGGTTCATGACATATTATCTTAATTTCAGCTCCTAGTTGTAACACTGCAAAATGTGGAAGAAGTAATGGAGGTGAATACTTATACAGATAACAACATTGGGACCTTACTGTTGATGTGCCTGATGCCTTTGCTTGTTGCCTTTACTTTGAAATGTACTCAAGTACTGGAGCTGAAATAATACCCTTCTTCAACAATTTGATTACAGTTACATTTGTCACGATAATGGCTGCATGTGAAAGCGAGCTGGCCACTTTTGTCACAAAAGCCTTTAGTAATAGAAATACATCCTAGCCTTGCATCTTTCAGCTTTGCTGTGTCTAACACAAAGTGCTATATTGTGAATAGCTACAGGTGATTTGTTCCTGACAATATATTAACCTCAAATACAAGCAGTATATCCCTCTTTTATTCTTATTAATGGAGAGGTATTAATGAGGTTTGTGGACTTAACCATACAATGTCTTGGCGTGCACTTCATTTATAATAAAGGAGCATTCATGTTTTTAGAATGTTTGCTGCTTAAGTCACTTTCACTTAGTTGTTCTTGGCATAATTACTCTATACTCAGAAGAACTGCAGCAATTGAAGCTGGCCAGCCTTTCTTCAGTGCCAGGCAGCTGACATGTACCACGCACTGTCCTCCTCTCTGCTGCTTACAGTGTTCTCCATCCTGCTGCTGGCACACAAGTCTTCAGCAGCATCAGAGACCAGTCAGTGCCTAAAGGGAAGGACACAAAACCTGTAGCCAATATTCCAGTCTGACAGCAGCAGGGGAAGCCAGCCAGATAGTGATATATCTTTTAAAAAGTGTATTAAAAATGTATCAAGCATTCCCCTGTCTAATAAATTCCAAAAATAAGATATATGATGCATAGAAATAAAAGGGAAATAAACTATTCAATGAGGGGATCATGTAACACCACTTTACTTTAATACATTTCATATTTTAATGAAAGATTTATTAACCATGAATATTTTCTATAGAATATAGAAGAGTGTTAAACTGTATGTTGTTAATCTGCCTGCATGTGTGATGCATCAAAATACAATTACAAATGCACTAATGAAGTTCATATTTAGAAATGCTAGTTTTCTTGAAGTTATTATGCGGCTAATGTAATTTCATAGACGATTGTGAAAAATGCTCAGTTCCAGGATATCCATAGTGTATGCTTGCAAATGAAGAAGAGTGTTTTGAAGACATACTTTTTACCCTTGTGACAGAAATTATTTCAAGCAGTAATGGCAGTTGCTTTTTTATTGATTCTCTAATTAGTTATTCTCCATCCTACTACTGAAGGATGGAGAAAATGGAGTATGCCCAGTCCTATAGGTCAATATATAGGCATTGATGACCACCTATTGTGATCAGTTTGATAGTTTTAAATATTGATCTAAAGCAGGGTGACCTTTGAATGACCCATCCATGGCAACAGCTACAAAGGAGGGTTCAATGTGTCTACTTCCCAATGAAGAGGAGATGAAAATATGCATGAATGCTGGTGGGTGGAATGAGAGGGGGTCATTTATGTTGATCCAGAGCTGTTACTGATTATGAAACTGGGATGAGTTAGGAGTGCAATGCTTTGATTAAAAAAAAATGGATATGTTCTTGGAGTGTATGTCTATTTGGGGACTGAGGTTCATTTGTAGAGTTCTTTATGACATGGATTTTTGTGGTTTATTACATATTGCATTGTGCTAAGGTAATGACAGGCTTGTGCACTGGCTAGTATCATTCCAGATCCTATTGTATTTTGCTTGAGTTCTCCCCAAGTTCAAGCATAATACAAACCACACAAGAATTAATGTTGCTGGGGGTGTCATATTTGGGCCTGGACCAAATAAATATGATTCTATGTGCACACTAGAAACTGATAAATGATAAATTGATTTTGTGCAGATATAACATTGCAGAGAAATATCTGTTTTCATGGCAACAGCAGAAGATAAAGAACTTGTTTTCTTCCTTCATTGGCTTCATTGCCTTCATTTTTGGGAGCACTGAATTTGGTATATCTTTTTTTCTATTTTTCTGATTACTTTTAAATCTTTTTAAAGTGGTAACAAACACAGTTATCCATGCACCAGTGAATGAGCTGCAACATTCTGTGGGCAATGAGGTTGTGTTAAGTCGACATCAGGATTATTAGGAATGCACATTAACTCTGGAAATAGAAGGACTTGAAAAAGAAAGCTACTGAAACATCCATCTTTTTAACAGTCTTTTTAAACAATTTCATACCATCATCAAGACCCTAAACTATTTTTTAACTGTTAGGAGATCCATCCTCATTCTGTTCTGACTCAGTTCTCTTGTATCAAAATTAGTTTGTCAATAATAGGATTGAATTTTTATCAGAATGGTATGATGGTATGGATATGCATTAGTGCTGCTTTGGGCCTGCAGCATTTGCAGTTGCCGGTGGAAACCAAACACTGCAGTAGGTGATGATAAGGCATTCTTTAGAGAGAGAGAGAGAGAGAGAGAGAGAGAGACAGACCCTGGCTGGAGCAGTTTGACAGGATGTTTCATTATTGATGAGGCCGTACACAGTGCACCTCTGCTGTGGTGGAGGATGGTGCAGGCTGGCCTGACTCAGCATTTTACCATCTGAAGCCTGGGCTATTTAGCTACGTCAGCACTATATATAAGAGTAGGGGGTGGCGTACAGAGAAGAATGGATGAAGCCTGTTCGAAAGGTATCTCAATAAGCCAATAACTATTTTTTTAATTTTTATGTTTATAGTATGTGAGTTGCTATAACTATAACACAACAAATCAGCTGAGAAAACCTGGGCTTTAATTTTCCACCAGATTTGGTTTTCTTTGGTGGCATCATATTTTGATGCATAAATAAATGCACAAACATGCAGCTTCATGAGTGAACATACACACACACACACACACACACACACACACACACACACACACACACACACACACACACACACACATCCAGCTGCTCCGCTATCATTTATCTATCCTTCACAGAACCCAGAGGACTAATGAAATCACAAATACCTCTCTGACGCATATACAAGCTGAGCCACGTTCCCTTTCCCTCACAAACGGGGCTGACGTGCTGCCTCTTTGGCTTAATTAGGATCGTGTCCCTCAGGGAACCCTGGGAGAACAAACATACAGAGAACAATATGCATAAGTTCAGATCACTGTGGTGAGCAATTTAGCCAGACAGATAAATGACATAACCCTTTGAGTGACCAGCTCTGATGACTTAGGTTTGAATGTTGAATATTGAGTTTTGAACCTCTAGGAATAAATAAGAAGTGGTTCAGGACATAAACTGAGCTTCTGTGAACTCTAGATGATTAAGCGAAGAACATAGAGCCATTTCTGTTGCAGCAGTATGGAAAATGCTACCTGCAGGGCAGCCATTTTGGCTCGCCCCCTCCCTTTGGCTGAGTGATGATGGTGGCTGCTGGAAGCAGGAAAAGGATCGGCTGCTGTTTGATTCACATTACTTTGTTTTGACACATGTACTCTTCCTAAATATTTCAGACCACAAAAACTAAATGATATCACACAAAACGATGCTGGTTTGTCACATCTCTACTCTCCCCTCTCCAGAAGTGTATCGCACCATAATTATGCCTTAGGTAGGGATGATTAATTTTTAAATTGATTTAATGTATTATTCATAGTTGCTCTGGATCCACAGCCTCATAAAAACAAAGCTGCATCTGCAATGATGGAAGATGGGCTTTGAAAGAAACAATGCGGACACTCCAAGCCCCATATCACCAAGCTTACGTATTCAAATAGTCCAGATGCATGTAAATGTGCTTTACCATCTGCATGTGTTTGCATGGAAGTATTCCAGATGGGTTGGAAAAGAGAGATGTTCCTGTGTCTAAAGAGAAAAATCCATGAGGTTTAGCCTTCCCCCTTGCAATATACACCTCACATGTATTCTAACCCTGGAGAGGAATATGGATTTCAAATAGACATCCTTCAGTCATTTCAATGAATGATTAATCATGCTAGCTCTTGCTTGGAGGGAATTAGAAACTGTGTTATGTGATATAGACTGGCAGAAGTGATTGGTCTATTAATTGTCAGTTTTAATAAGGTGACTATTAAACTCAGCTATAACACATTGTATGTAGTTAATGTAGAGAGAACACAGAAGAAAGTAGAAGGAACATAAAATGAACTAGAGTAGAATTACCATAATGCATCGGAAGAAGGTGAATGGATTTACAACTTTTTAGTTAAACGACAGTAATAACTACACATTATACTAAGTTCACAGGCTTTTCTCTATGTGTCCATAGATTCCAATAACCTTGAACCTTATTTCATGTGCATTGTCTTTGGACCAAAAAATGCAACCAACACACTATTTTAAGAGCCTAGCATGGCAGTTCCAACATGCCATTCCGGGATGAAAATAGCAGCGGTGGCGGCAGTTCCAGGCCCTAATGAGATCTCTGTCTGTGAACACAGCTGTTGTGCATGGAACTCCTGTTCTTCCAATTCTTTTTCTCTCTGACCCATCCGTTTGGTGGAAATGAGACTGGTCCAGTTTGCATAAAACATAGCCCAAACAGAGGGCTATCCACTCCTGCTGTTTTACTTCTAATGCCATAGCAGAACACACACACACACACACACACACACACACACACACACACACACACACACACACACACTTAATATTAGGTGAGAGAAACATTTGCAAAGTCAAATCATTCAAATTGCATGATTATGTAGGCAAAGATACATGGATGTTTGAGATAAGAGTCTTTTTTTCTGGATAAAGAATTCTTCTTCAGACAGCCACTTAACATAAATTGAAATGAGCAGGAGTACAATAAAAATACTTTTAAACATTTTAAGCTTTTCAATCATTTTTGTATGTAACGTAAAGACTACACTGTATGTAAAAATAGCCTACACACTGAAGCAGCTTGGCAGATTTTAAATTGCGCATTATATGATTTTATCTCGCATTAATGCTAATAAAGTCCTACACTATATGGCATAAATGTTTGAGAATACCTGACCATAACACCCATATGTGCTTTCTGAACATCCCATTCCAGATTTATTCCCCCTTTTGCTGCTATAATAATCTTTTGGAAAGCCTTTCCACTAGATTTTGGAGCATAGCTGTGGGAATTTGCTCATTCAGCCACAAGAGCATTAGTGAGGTCAGGTACTGATATCAGGCGAGGAGGCCTGGGGTGCAGTCACTTTTGAATTCATCCCAAAGGTGTTCAGTAGGGTTGGGGTCAGGGCTCTGTGAAGGAGACTTTCACATCAATCTTGGCAAACCATGTCTTCATGGAGCTCAATCTGCATATAGGGGAACTGTCATGCTGGAAAAGGTTTGTGCCTCTTAGTTCCAGGGAAGTGAAATAGTAATCCTAGAACATACAAAGTTCATTCTATACAATTATGTGCTTCCATCTTTCTGGCAACAGTTGGCGAAAAAAACATATTTGTATGATGGTCAAGTGTCCACATAAATTTGGCCTTATAGTGTATAACATGTCATATAATCGTATAAGCTTATCTGAATCCCTTTAAAGTTGAAAGGTCCCGTTAGGACCTTACCAGGCGGAGATTTAAGAACTAAGGGCGGGACGTCAGTAGTCAGATTACCTTAAAGGGCAGAGAGATCTTTATGAATCGCCACTATGTTAGAACCATGTAGGCGTGGCTACCGTTTGTTCTGACCAATCAAAAACGAGCGTGGGGGAAACAGCGCGTCTCGTGTCGATTATGGGAGGAGTTTATATGAAGGGGAGGGGCTTCTACCGGAAGTGTCTCGCGACCAGTCTCCTTGTCATTTTGGCTACAGCAGGTTTCTGAGACGGACAGCAGCGGCGTAGCAGGAAGGGAGACAGACCGCTGGCTCAAAAATAGAGAAAACATTTAAACAATGAAACCATCGATGAATTTGACTGCAGCTCATGAATAAAACGAACTCGACTACTTATATCGTTTATTCAATGACGTAACGTTGTTCGGTGAAAGCCTGAGGTTAGCAGCTTGCTAGCGAAGAGAAGGGCTGTGTCATTGAGAAGACAGGACACGTCAAGACGAGGAAGAAAAATCTGGGAAGCTGTCGCTAAGCCAGACTGCTGGAAGATACAAAAGACCTGTTTGACTAACTAGTGACATAAATCAAGCTGTCATTGAAGAAGCACCGTATAGTCCGCGCTTGTCGCATTGGAGAGGATCTTTCACAGTCATCGCCTTGGATCAAGGGTAGCCAGTAAGGTGAAAAGTGAATTTAATTATTTACTTTTATCCACGCAGTGTCAATATTCTCTGTGTTAATCTTTCATTTGATCACGGAACAGAAGCTGTTTTATGCGTTAATTCTAAAAATTGTGCTACGAAATGCCTGTGAAATTAGAAGACGTCATCATTTTTCTGAGCTCGCGAGATATCCAGCGTCGCTCGCTGTGAAAAGGGAAGGAAAAGGACCCTCTCAGGACCCTTAACGCTCTAGCTACCTCAGTATTTTTTCTCTCTCACTATATAATCTAAAAGTACAATAATAACGAGTTGTGTATTTGCAGCTAGGGTTCGTGGTCTGGCCTTTTCCCTTCAGCTAACCTATTAGCAGGCTAGTCGTGTCGAGCTGCCGGGTCGAAGCAGTTAGCCGGCTGCTAGCAGCAGCAGCGGAGACGTCACGAGCCTATAATTAGTGCTGCGAGGCGACGAGCAACCTGCAAATTTCAACAAACTCTATTAAAAATAATGAGGAAAAAACAAAACTACAGCTCGGGATTAGTTTTAGTATTAATATTTTCCAGTGCACTCTACCAGGATGTTATGTGTTATATGTTTATGTCAACGTGGACCAGCGGTTGAGCTACTCCTAGCTATTCCTGTGGAAATTAACTGATCCATTTTGATTTCTTTTAGGATAAGAATACCGTGTGGCAGTCTTGACTGGAAAACATAAATGGGGGATTACGGGTTTGGAGTCTTGGTACAAAACAACACTGGCAACAAGTCTGCTTTCCCTGTACGAATTCACCCACATCTGCAACCTCCTCACCATCATCAGAACGTAACGCCGAGCCCTGCTGCTTTTATAAACAGCACCACAGCTGGAAATGGCAGCACCGCCGGGTCTCCCTGGCTGTTCCCAGCGGCCGCAGCCCATAACAACATGCAAGATGATATGGGCACTGACAAACCCAAAGCCCAGCAGCAGGAGCTGCAAGAGACGCAAGACAAGCAGCAGCAGCTCTCCCCGGTGCACCAGGAGGGGGGCATCATCTCAGAGCTTGAGAAAGCTCGCTCTGAAGAGAGCAAACCTGAGAATGGCACATCTGAGGGCACCAATGGTAAGGAGAAGCTGCGCCTCGAGTCCCCTGTCCTGTCACCCTTTGACTATCAAGAACCATCCGGTCTGGGCACAGCTGTCCAGTCCAGTACTTCCTCATCCTCCTTGACCAGCTTCAACAACTGGTCCGCTGCCATTGCGCCAACCCCATCCGCCATTGTCAATGAGGATGTGGGTTTCTTTACCCCAGCCAGCAATGGCCCACTGCTATTCCAGAACTTCTCTCACCACGTAGGCCCAGGTTTCGGCGGCAGCTTCTCTCCTCAGATAGGCGCTGTCTCTCAGCACCATGCTCCTCCACCCCACCCACACTTCCAGCAGCATCGTCGCTCCCCAGCCAGCCCTCATAACCCTCCACCCTTCCCCCATCGTGGTGCCACCTTTGGCCAACTTCCTCATCTCTCCAGCAGCCTGAGCAAACCACCCTCCCCCTGGGGTGCGTACCCGAGCCCCTCACCCTCGCCCTCTTCAGCCTCCTGGAGTCCAGGCGGTGGCGCATATGGCTCCGGCACCGGCTGGGGAGGGTCTCGGGGTGCTGACTTCCGCCGTGGCTTGAATGGTGCCGTGACTCCACTCAGCTCCGTCTCACCACTCAAGAAGACCTTCCCAAACAATCACTCAGCCTCGCAGAAGTACACCCGCCCCGGCACCACATTCACCCCGAAGACCTGGATGGATGAGACCGTTGGCCGTAGCGACAACGTCTTTCCCTTCCAGGTATGTGTAGGAAAATTAGTGAAATGGGAATTTAACCAGATCATTAAAGTATGATTCACTCCTTTTTTTTTTTTTTTTTTTTTTTTTTTTTTTTTTTTTGTGTTTGTTTGCCATTAAGTTTACGGACAAAGATTTACCAGTTTTTTTTGGGGGCCTGAAAAAAAAGGAA
>CM074959.1:12521570-12542186 GCA_037577455.1 Pangasius macronema | reverse complement strand
CAAATCCATTGTGGTGGTGTATAAAGGCAAAATCACAAAAACTGTCATTGTCCAAATACTTCTGGACCTGACTGTGTGGGTGTATGTATGTAATGTGGGTGTGTGTGTGTGTGGGTGTATATATGTGTATGTATGTATATATAGATAGATAGATAGATAGATAGACAGACAGACAGACAGACAGACAGATAGATAGATAACACAGTCTCCTCTGAAAGTATTGGAATGGCTGGGCTATTTACTGAAGACATTCAGGTTTGAGATCAAAAGATGAATGTGGCGATAGATCAGAATTTCACCTTTCGTTTCCTGATATTTAGATCTAGATGTGTTTACCAACTTGGCAACATGGCACCTTTTGTTTGAACCCACCCATTTTTCAAGTGATCAGAAATATTGGAACATGTGATTGACAGGTGTTTCTTGTTGCCCAGGTGTGCCCTATTAGATTGACTGTTTAAACAAGTAATAGCTCTGAATGTCTACTCTTGGACTGAGCCCAGGGTCTTGCCTGTGAATACTGTATTTGTTAAAAAGGAAAAACCAACTTGAAGACAAGAGAACTGTCAATGGGGAAAAAAGCAAGCAATTTTGAAGCTTCTGAGCCATCGCAGAAGCATTGGGCATAGCCAGTACAACAATTTGGAATCTCCTGAAAAAGAAAGAAACCACTGGTGTGCCAACAACCAGACATTGAACAGGACAGTCAAGGAAAACAAGGAAGTTGAAGGCTTTCATAACAGAAATATAGAGGCCATACCACAACATGCAAACCACTCATCATCAGTAAGAGTCATCATGGTCTGATATGAATTCACAAAGAAATACAGGGATGATCCAGAAAGGTTCTGGAACCAAGATTAACCTCTACCAAAATGATAGAAATGCCAGAGAGAAAGTGGAGAAAGTAGTTAAGCACGGTGGAGGTAGTGTCATGGCGTGGGTCGCTGGCTTGATGCAGTTATTGTAAGCAAGGGATATGCAACGAAATATGAAGTGTTATTTACTTTACTTTACTTCAGGACTATCTGTTCCTATTCTTTTGCTCATATATAGTCTCATTCATTTTTGTCTTCAATGTATTGCAGAAAGTATATATATATATATTAGACACACACACTGGCTGGGGCCTCCTTTGCTTTCAAAAATGCTTTTCCTCAGAACATCTTACTCTCAGAATTCTTCATGGCTTGGATTCCACAAGGTGTATGAAACATTCTTTTGAGATTCTGGTCCATGTTGGCATGATTGCAGTACATAATTTCTGTAGATTTGTCAACATCACATTCATACTGCAAATCTCCTGTACTATCACATCCCATAGGAGCTGATATGGAGAAGTACGCTGAACTCATTATCATGTTCATGGAACCTGTTTGAGATGACTTGTGCTTTGGGACATGGTGCATGCTGGAAGAAACCATCATTAGATGAGTAAATTGTGGCCATAAAGGGATGTACATGGTGAGCAAAAATACTCAAGATAGCCTGTGGCCAAGAAAACATTCCCCACACCATTTCTTCCCATACCACTTGAGCCCATCCGCCTCAAGTTGAACATGTGCATTTTTGACATGCTTTTCTGCTCACCATTGTTGTAAAGAGTGGTTAGTTTAGTTACCATGGCCTTTCTGTCAACTCCAGCCAGTCTGGCGATTCTCCTGTGACCTCAATAACTCAAAGTACTCAAGCCAGCCTATCTGCCACCAACAATCTTTCCATGATCAAAGCCATTGTATACGCTTCTGGCTGGAAATTGCACGAATGAGCAGGAATACAAGTGTTCCATTAAAGTGGCTGGTGAGTGTATGTGTCCTTTAATAACACAGTTACTTATTTTTAATAGTAATTATAACTTAGTAAATCTTCCACTAAGTGAATCCCTCTGAAATGGGACTTGTCTCATGTCTCATCTTTTCACTGAGGAAAGTCAAACACGTGTACATGTTATTGTGATTCATCTGTGTTTTACTCTCAAACTTTGTATAAGGTCAAAACATGATGGCCAAACAGCTTCCTATGGTACACTACATAGGCTGTGGAAGTCAGCATTCCTACTAAATGTAGTGCACTTAAGTAGGTAGTAGGGAGCCATTTGGAATCCAGTTTTTAGTTTCATTAATTTTGATGCTGTAATATTAACCATGCACATGGCAACAATAATGTTGCACCCTACAATCTATTTATAGAAACATCTTGCTCATAAAATTGAGAAATGTTTGATGCAGATTTTTCTCTGAAGGGATTAATAAAGTTTCCGTTCATTTAATAACTCTGAGAGAACCGCTTGGCACGAATGCTTAGACCGGCGGCGTTGGCGGTCATCTTGCATTGACATTACACTAGATGGGTAGCATAATCTAATTACTATAATTTATGATAAAAATCATATATAATTAAATATATAAAAAATATACTATTATTTATGATACCAAATCTACTACACTAAATCTAGCTAGATTTAATGTTAATAAAAATTAGATTTTTGTTGATCAATTGTAGTTAAAAAAAAAATATAGCACTAATATTTTATATGAATCTGTTTTCATTTAAAAAAAATAAATAAATAAAATTTGATTTGCCATGCCATAGCTCCAAGCATACCTGTGGATGTAGGTCAGTTTCTGTCCTTAAATGATCCCCCTTTTGTTCCCCTCATGGCAGAGACTGCTGGTGGGTGTGTTCTGTTAAGGCTGTGTTAGAATTAAAGTACTGTGCACATTGGCCAGCCAGATCTGTCACTTTCTAAACCTCAGGCATCCTCTTAACTCTGTATAATCTGTGCTAAAGTCTTCTGTGATTGCATGGGTTTGGGTATGTGCCCGGCATGGGTCTTGGATTGGCTGTGTATCCAGAAGGCCTATTTTTAGTTGCAGCCTTTTAAATATTTCACCTTATATCACAATGTGTTTGAATGTCCGAATCTGGTTGGTCAGAAGGGATGCATTATTTTCATGGATCAGCACAGGTAGTTCCGGCTGTAACATGACTCAACCTCATGCTGCACCACACACCCCACCGTGCATTATTTTCCTGTAACACCATGGTGTTATTCCTTACTTAAATGTGTGGCTGTCTGGGAAAACCAGTCAGATGTCTTTGTGACTGAATTCGGGAAAACAGACAAAATTGATGAAAAATCAGGCTTTGACCAAAACTGAGAACGTGGCAATGAACAAAGTTTTAAAATGTTTAATTAATAGCATTAATAGCACTGATATGTAAAACCTTACTGATATTTTTCATATGTTTTACATGTATAAGATACCAGCTCAGTATTAAGTATTATTCAGAATTACATTTTTTCAGAACCAACACAGCCTGTATGTTCCTCACAGTCCCTTTTGTTTACCACCATCTGTTTTTAAGCATGATGTAGATGGAAAAGGTGACACGCTTGTGAAGGTTACAGCTATTTAAACCCACCTCTGAGTGAGAGCTGGTGCTCCAGTTTAATTACTCTTTTTCCCCCTGCCCTGGAAAAATATCTCACCTCCTGCCTTTGCACCCATGCCCAGAGACTGGATTAATAAGCTTTAGAGTGATTTGATGTGGAACGCTTTGAAATACATTTAATACAGGGTGTCCCAAAAGTCTCGGTACATTTTAATACAGGGTGTCCCAGAAGTCTCGGTACATTTAATACAGGGTGTCCCAAAAGTATCGGTACACAGGGGACTATGTATGCCAGCACCACGTCAGTTGTGCTTTCGTCAGTGGATATTCGTGGACATCAACTTCTCGGCTGGTCCGCAACACGTCCAGTCTTTTTGAATTTGTTAATAAGTTTGGCAACAGTGTCATGTGTGATGTGCTTGCCATGTTTCCTGTTAAAGTCCATCTCAGCCTTGCAACAGCTTCCCGATCCAGCCACGAGAACGATTTCAATGCGTTCTTCTTTTGTCAAAGGCATTCTTAAAGGATATCTGAAGAATAATATATAATATAAATTAAGTGTGAAAAATTTTGGAAGACATTTTACTTAAAAGTGTTAATTGCTCCTGTGTATGGAGACTTTTGGGATTTCTGACATCTAAATATTTCGCTGTATTCTTGTCAAGGTCTTCCATCAAGGCTGAATTGTACATTTTTTTCTGTATAACGAACTTTGCTAATAGAAAACAGGCTTTGCACTGAAGCTGAGTCAGAGGACAGTTGGACCTGTGTAGTCTAATTATAGTTTCACCTTGTTGAGACAAGCGACAACCCAAAATAGCTCCCAGCAGAACAAGGTGAAAGTGCCTATTATCACTTCTTTTTTCAAAATTAAGACGTTTGTTATGGCCAAATTTGTCCATTTTTGCTTTATGTACATTTGACTACACTGTCATGGCCCTGTCAGCAAACAGTATCGAGCAGTGATTCTCAAGATGGTCTACGGCCTCAGCTAATATTCAGCATTTGCAGCAATAGCTCTAAGTGAGGACGTATTCTCTGTAAGCTGATTGGTCCTTGGGAAATCCGAGCAGATATCGGATCTGTAGCTGTCTATGAGCCTGCAGTGAATCACAGCCGTTGTGCTAAGAGGCTTTATGCTCTGCTAAGCTAGGCTGGGCATGTTGTTTCAACTGCTCTTACGTCACCTTTGTTTCAAAAGTGCACAATGCAGAAAGTGCAAATAAGAACAGTTGTGCATAGTGCCAAGATAAAAATGGTTCATACACCTACATTTTAAGTGCAAAGATTATCATGCACTTGATTTTGACTGGTAAATGTTTCTTATATTATGGCTGAGGATCAGGAAAAACCTGCTTAAAAAACAGGTCATCAGCTCTGTTTGGAAAACCTGTTTCAGTGCTTGCTAATCCATAGTGATGTCTGTTGTTTTTGTAAACTTTAGATGCTCTCACATGGCATAGACACTGTGGGTCAGTGTATGTGCATGATCAAACAGACTTCCATCTGACCACCAGACCAACTCGGGTCTGATTGATTGGCAGCTCTGTCCTTAATATTTAATGTATATATATACCAATGTATCTGTGATCCATCCAAAAAAATTCAGTTGAAATATAGTATATTCAATGTATTTTGATCAGTGGATTGCATATTTTCATGCTTACATCTAAGCCAAATTTTTGCATGCAAAATATCTATTTTCTGAACACATATGCGAATTTAGGTACTTTTATTATAAAATCTGAAAGGCTAGCTTCAGTCACATGCATTACGACCATATATTTCTAGAATTAAATAAAATATTTATAGGAATAAGTATGAATCATATGACATGGAGATTTGGATTTAGAATATTTTCCAGTGCCCTTTTTATATTTAGTTATTGGTGTGATTATTTTCCCATTTTTTCTTGTTTAAAATTTATTCTTGCGTAATACCATGTAAGGCTGCACAAAAAACATCATTAATCATCATCTTCATTCATTCACAATTATGTTCTACCTGTGTTTGGTTGGGTTTCCTCTGGGTTCCCTGGTTTCTTCCCACTGTCCACAAACATGCATGTAAACAGGCAGATTGGTTACACTAAAATGCCTTTTGATGTGTGTGTGTGTGTGTGTGTGTGTGTGGTGCTCTGCAATGGAATGGGTGAATTGTCCCATCTTGTGCCCAGTGTTCCCAGGATTGTCTCTGGATCGACCGTGACCCTGACCAGGATAAAGCGGTTATTCAAGATGAATGAATGAAATACGTAATATGTATTGAATATTTAATTGACTGTATGGGTTAAATTTCAAAATTACTAAACAATAGCTAAATACACTCACCATCCACTTAAATAGGAACACCTGTACACCCACTTATTTATTAGTTATCCAATCAGCCAATCATGCAGCAGCAGCAAAATGCATAAAATCATGCAGATACAGGTCAACATTAGAATTTCAGTGAGCTCTGTGACTTTCACTGTGGCATGATTGTTGATGCCAAATCGGCTGTTTTGAGTATTTCAGAAACTGCTGATCTTCTGGGACTCACAGACAGGCACAGACTCACTGAACCTGCACAGTTGAAGACTGGAAAATGACCAGGTGATTCACCCCCACCCCCCCTTCGCTGTAATTTTTAGCTGTCCAGTTTGGGTGAGCCTGTGCCCATTATAACCTCGGATTCTTGTTCTTGGTTGACAGGAGTGGAACCTGTTGTGGTCTGTTGCTGTTGTAGCCACCCATCCACCTCACGGTTCAATGTTTTGTGCCTGCTGAGATGCTTTTCTGCTCACCACGGTTGTAAAGAGTGATTATTATCATAGAGTTCTGCTCAAATAATTCTTCTTCCTGGCAGCTTGAACCAATCTGGACATCTTCCTCTGACCTCTCATCATCAAGAGAAGTCCCCCCACAGAACTGTCACTCAATCAGTGTTTTTTTTTGTTTTTTTTTTTTGCACCATTCTGTGTACACTGTAGAGACTGTCCCAGGTGATCAACAGTTTCTAAAATATTCAAACCAGCCCATCTGGCACCAACAACCATGCCATGGTTAAAGTCGCAGAGATCACACTTTTCCCCATTCTCATGTTGAACATTAACTGAAGCTCTTGACCTGCATCTGCATGATTTTATGCACTGTGCTGTTGCCACATGATTGGCTGATTGGATAATTGCATAAATGAACAGGAGAGCAGGTGCTCCTCCTAAAGTAAACAGTGAGTGTAAACACAATGAATTAAGACTGGTTTTCACCCACAAGTGGCTTATGAGTTGCTATCAGCGGAACCAGCTTTTTGGCTTTCTTGACAATGTATCCACATTCTACCATTTACAGCCATTTTGTTTTAATTTAGATCTTAGCTTGTTTGCAGCTCACAGTGCCCCTTGCAGCAAGTGAGAACAAGTTGAATGAACCCCCGGCTTGAAATACAGTGAGGATGAAGGTGATATTCCCACTGAGTTGTGGGAAACGAGAAAAGCTAAATCATTTTTTTTGTGGGTACATTAATGGCCATCCTTCCCCTCTTTCTTTTTTTTAACAGGATCGCACTCGATCATTTGATGGCTTCAGCATGCACTCCCTGGAGAACTCTCTAATTGACATCATGCGAGCTGAGCAGGACACCCTGAAAGGTAAGATAAAACACTTGCAGGAGTGGTATGGCCCAATGGGTGTGTACAAAACCTTGTTTTTTTTGTTTTTGTTTAAGTAATGAGGCAATTTAGTTACATTAAGCATGTATTAGCATTAGCAACAAGAAATTGTTCTATATGTATATTGCTACACTGATCAGCCAAAACTTTAAAACCACCTGCATAATATTGTATAGGTCCCCCTTATTCTGTCAGAACAGCTCTGACCTGTCAGCTCTGGACTCCACAAGATAGTCTCCACAAGATTCCCTAGACTTTAGCAGCAGATCCTTTAAGTCCTGCAAGTTTCGAGGTTGGGCCTCCATGGATCGGACTTGTTGTCCAGCACGTCCCACAGATGCTTGATCGGATTGAGATCTGGGGAATTTGGAGGACAAGTCAGCACCTTGACCACTCTGTCATCATCCTCAAACTATTCCTGAACAATTTTTGCAGTGTGGCAGGGCGTATTATCCTGCTGAAAGAGGCCACTGCCATTAGTGAATACCGTTGCAATGAAGGGGGGTACTTGGTCTGCAACAATGTTTTGGTAGGTGGTTCGTGTAAAAGTAACATCCACATGAATGCCAGGACCCAATGTTTCCCAGCAGAACATTGCCCAAAGCATCACACTGCCTCCACAGACTTGCTTATTTCCCATAGTGCATCCTGGTGCCATCTTTTCCCTGGGTAAGAGACGCATATGCACCCAGCCATCCACATGATGTAAAAGAAAATGTGATTCATCAGACCAGGCCACCTTCTTCCATTCTGATGCTCACGTGCCCATTGTAGGTGATTTTGGCAGTTGACAGGGATCAGCTTGGGCACTCTGACCGGTCTGCGGCTATGCAGCCCCATACACAGCAAGCTGCGATGCACTGTGTGTTCTGACTCTCTTCTATCATAGCCAGCATTAACATTTTCAACAATATGGAGCTCTTATAGTAGCTCTTCTGTGGGATCGGACCAAACAGGCTAGCCTTCGCTCCCCACGCGCATCAGTGGGACTTGGGCGCCCATGACCCTGTTGCCGGTTCACCGGTTGTCCTTCTTTGGACCACTTTTGGTAGGTACGAACCACTTCATACTGGGAACACCCCACAAGACGGCATTTGGACCCAGCCGTCTAGACATCACAATTTGGGTCTTGTCAAAGTCGCTTACGCTTGCTCATTTTTCCTGCTTCCAACACATCAACTTTCAGCACTGACTTACTGCCTAAAATATCCCACCCCTTGACAGCTGCCATTGTAACAAGACAATCAATATTATTCACGTCACCTTTCAGTGGTTTTAATGTTATGGCTGATCGGAGTATATGCACATTGATGTCATATACCAAGCGAAGTTGTAAGTGAATGTGTGAGTACAATTCACCTCCACCCAACCTGCTCTGGGGTTAAATATTAGAACCTTATTAAAAGTTTTACAACATGGGCAATAGATGAATTTTATATTACTCATTGTAATACTAGTGATGTCTTGATAAAAATGCAGTAATTAATATGGTCTACAGGATCATAAGTAGTGAAACAAATGCTTTTGTGTGACTGGTTTTAGCCTCAATGGTTTTGTTAAATGTCACCTTATGTGAAGTGTCATAAGATAAAAGATGCATGGCATTTAATGTCCTTTAATTGGCTTCTGCCATGTTTTTTATAAACTTCCCCAATATAATCAAAAAGCTTTATCAAATGGCTAGTCCCTGTTAATTTGAGACTAATTTACTTAGTCCAGGGCTCTGAGTTATCAACCATGTGTATGTATACGTTTGAGCATAAACTGTGAATATGCATGTTTCTCTGCACAGAATGTGATTTGTCAAGTTATTCTTGTCCGTGAGGAAGTGTTTATTTTTGGATCCACTCCCGACCATGGGTATGCAGAAGCCACTAGCGACAGAAAATTGTGAATACGGATAAAATGAGTATGATGTGTTTACAACATATTTCATATATGAGCTACCACAGTACATTACATTTCCGATTACAGCAGTGGAAAAGACAAATAATGAGGGATTTTCACACCATTGTGCACACAGGCATAAAATCAACTAGGAAATTGTTTACCATGTATGCCAAATTGGAGGCAATTCTTCGTGTAAATGTGTGTGGCCATGCATGAGCAATTTTTAACGCGTAGGATGTATCAAAATTCATCACAGGTCACTGTGCATACACACGTGTGATAAATGACAATTTTCTTGTGCATACTGGTGGTTTTTACACGCAGAATTAGAAACTGTTCTATGCACGCTTTAATTGAGACCCCACGTATTTGTTTTCTTGACTTGTATTGCATGCCTTTTACTAATTTGTTAAGCTTATGAATTGCTTCCAGCAGTGTCCCATCAAGGTTTGGGATTAAATAAGTGTCTTTATAATAAGAGCTCCAGTAATTAAAACATAATTGACTCCACTTTAGTCCTCTGTTTCCATTTCCTTACTTGGGCAGCAGGGAGGATGCACCCGGCTGGTGTCGGAAAATACATGTTATACAAGTGATGGGATGAGGCAGAGAGAAACTCTGGTGTTAAAAGCTTTGAAAGGCTTCTGGCATTGTCAGTATTGTCCTGTGCCAGTAGAAAGGGTTTTCTGTTCTCTCTGCAGCAACAAAACATTGTTCTGTCTCCAGCATTGGCACTGGCCTCGCTCCTGTAGTGCCTTGCTGGAGGAGGAATGGGTACATTGGAGCATTATTAAAGGGGAATTTCACCGGTAATTCCATTGATAAACAGTTTCCTTTCTGAGTGAAGATGGTTATTGTTTTGATCATACTGTTTTGATGGGAAAAAATTTCAGACAAGCTTACTGAGTGAGATTGTTCACTGTGGCAATAATAGGAATGAACCTTTGAAAGTTATTACAATAAATGGTTATAAATGTTGTTAATCCCTTAGAGATGTTTATGGCTACAGCAAGTTTTTTGGCCTTTTTTAAACTAGCATTCTCTAGTGGCTCTACATTGTTTCAATACCATATGCAATCTGTAGAAAAGAGCCACAGCATTGTGATTAGCACTCTACTCTTTCATGTTTTTATTTATCTATAAAATGATGGGGAACAACTTTAGAATTTCAGGGTCTGTAAATCTTTCCAAAAAATAAAAACATACCGACTGCTTCCTCTTTTTATGTTTGCGATAGTGTGCATGGTAGTTTTCAGTAGCTAGTCCAATTTCTTGCAGAGCATCTAATTTCTAAAAGAAGCCTAAAGTAAAGTAGTTTCTATTTTTATGTGACAATTTTCTGACAGTGTGCAACAAAAATCTGTCGCTGGTAGCCTTGGGAACACAGGGTAGCCAGTGTTTTGTAAAGAAACGGAGAAAGCAAATGATGCTGAAATTGTTCGGTATCTGTACAATTAGTGATGTGCCTAAATAAGAGGACAGTTTTTAATGATTGATGACTGAAATATTTAACACCTTAAAAGCAGTATTAATGATACAATTTTTACAGTAGGCAGGCCTAAGCACATATGTTTACAATGCAGTTTTTCCATCCNGTACATTCCCAAACCTTAAGTGGCCAGTGGACACAGATGTTCTGTACTGCTTTTCAGACATGGGCTAAATGATTTATACCATCCTTTTCCAAAGGTCGCCTTGGATTCACCCATCCAGGAGGAGACAGCCCTTTGCCTATAAATGGTGCGTAGATGATTTTATTGCTTTATTGTGCTAGCAGCATAACCCAGTACAAGCAGATGGACTGACAGGCCCAGCGAGCTCGTTGTTGACAGAGTCAGCAAGATTAACAGTATGTTTGTGCCTGAGAAGCACTATCCCAGAGTTTTAGTGCTAGTCATTGTTGCTAAAAGGGTGTGGGGGGGTGTTAGCCCATGCTCCCTCAGCTAACGCTTATTTGCATAGATTCAAGACATGTGCTGGTGCAAATATTTATAATTACCTAACCTTACCCCATGATGGAGGAAATCTGAAATGTGCCCATTTCCCAATGTCATGGGAATGTAAGAGGCATTTTAAGAACGCTAATAATCCTGTAATTGTTTTTCTTATTTACTGTATAATGTCCTATAGACAAGCCTAAACTTCCATAAAAAGATGTCTAAACCCTGTTGATTTTCTAATGCTATGATTTCACTCAGTTAGCAACAGCTCTTGGCATTTTGAGCTAGTGTGGACCATATCACATGACAATTGGAACAGTGTCAATTAGTGAAATATAGGGGAGGGGGGGGATTTTGGATTTTTCTGTTTGGTTGGCAGGTACCCTTCAGTACTCGCTCCAGTTTGAACATACCTAATATGTGTGAGTGAAACCAGTTGGTATTCGAGCTGTTGATATGCATAAGGGTGTATATGCTGAATTATGAATTATTATGAGGCTACAAGAGAACAGGTACTGAAAGGATTTTGGCTAACTACGTTGGTAGGAGAATCCATTGTTGGGCCAAATAGTGTGTGTGTGTATGTATGTATGTGTGTGTGTATATATATATATATATATATATATATATGAACTTAATATGACTCTTGAGTATATTAATATCTTTTTCCGACTAGAAACTGCAGTAATAACATGAAGTGATGAATGTATCAGTGTCCATGTTAAATGTGTAAGTGTCTATGATAAATATGCAGTAGTAGTTAAAATATGTGACTAAATTATGCTTGTGTGTCTGTTAAAAAAAAAAATTAATTGACTCATAAGAAATTAATGCAGTATTGAGAACAACAGTGAAATTGCTGGAAATGGGTAGTGTATGTATCATACAGGACTGTTAATGAGATGTTAATAAACTGTTGGATGATGCTACTAAAGAAAAGTATATTAAAGCTGTCAAGCACTAATTTGGTCAGGAAGCACACAACAAATAAATAATATTCTGTGATGAGTAGTGGTCTATCATGACAACACAATAAATGCATGTTTATTTAATTAATTAGCATTAATTAGCAGCCAAATTGTGGTGTTTCTTTAATGCAGATTAATAAAATAATGCTAATAATTATTTGTAATGGGTCGAAAGATATTGGAGAGGCTCCATATACCTGGAGGCACTGCCCAAATATAACCTGTGTGTGGGAGACACTGAGAAGTGGTGATGTAGTTTGATATGCATACTGCTCCATCAGATTCTTTGTGGTGCTGTTTATAAAAGAGAATGTAAAGTATATA
Organism: Pangasius macronema; assembly: GCA_037577455.1. Classification (NCBI taxonomy): domain Eukaryota; kingdom Metazoa; phylum Chordata; class Actinopteri; order Siluriformes; family Pangasiidae; genus Pangasius; species Pangasius macronema. The sequence continues at coordinate 12,530,019 of CM074959.1, read as the reverse complement.
GACCCTTCTAACCTGTAATGTAGAGGAAACAAAACCATTTTCCCACGTTACCTTACATGTGATCTTATTTTACATGCAGCAAGGAATTATGGGAGGCGACGAGGTAAAGAACAATCTTTTTAAAAATTCAAAGTAAGGAGAAAGAGTTCATGAAAAAAAAAAAACTGTCATTGAAGACTGTATCAAATGATGCCAGTACCAGTGAATGCATGATGTGTTGTGGGAAAAATTATATGCATGCACATGTGCAGTGTTCATCTCCATTTGTGACTTTGTGACTCGTTGCATATCTTATACCTTATTTCCCTAATTTTAAGTGAGAAACTAAACAAATAGCATTCAGGCTTTTAGTTCTTTTTGAAGGAGCAAATATACATATTCATTCATTCATTCATTCATTCATTCATTCAACTTCAGCAACCACTTTATTCTGGTCAGAGTGGCTGTGGATTTGGAGCCAGTCCTGGGAACACTGGGCATGTGGCAGGATTACTTATGCACACTCTTGGACATTTGGGGCCTGCATTCTGTCATGAAAGTGGCAGTTGTATTTTAAGCCCAGAAGCAGTCAGCATGGTATAACAGTAACAGGACTACACAGCCGTACCATGGCATGAGTCCCAGCTAGGAATTCAGCTAACACTTTATTAAGCTTAAGGAAATTTCCAAAGTGATATTAAACTTTTGATTTGAAACAAAAACCTGTTTACAGTTCACAGCTGATGTGTAAAACAAACAAACAAAAAAAACCTTAAAATGCACAATTTATTTATAGTGCCTGCCTCTGAGTAGTTTATGGGCCTGAAAATAATTAACATTTCATGTGTGTTTCAGTGGTAACTTTAAGTAAGCCTCAGTTAGAATAGCCAGACAGCTACTAATCTCTCTGTGGTTCTTTTCCAGGTCACTCGTCCCTGTTCCCAATGGAGGATGGCTTTCCAGACGAGGAGAGGGCGGAGCAGAGCCTGCCTGGCCTGGGCTCTCCCCACTGCTTCCCTCATCAGAATGGAGAACGAGTGGAGCGTTACTCGCGCAAGGTCTTTGTGGGTGGTCTTCCCCCAGATATAGATGAAGGTATTAACCCATTTGAGTAACAGTTGGAAAAAGTAACCTAAGCACAAGAAGTTGGACATGTTTTTTATATGCGGTGTCATCCTTTCTAGATGAGATTACCGCTAGTTTCCGTCGCTTTGGACATCTGTTTGTGGACTGGCCTCACAAGGCTGAGAGCAAGTCTTACTTTCCACCAAAAGGTATGTGAAGATTGTTAGGTATTCTTTCAAATTTTAAAATGTTAAGTGAATTTCAAATTGTGAGTGATTTTACAAAAAAAAGTTTGTCTAAAATGTCTGTTTTATAGTAATGGGCAATATACAGAATCGCTTGCTATTAACATACTGGCATTCTATTTTCACTAAACAGACTGATGATAGACTGTTTTGCCACATTGTCTAGTTTGGCAGAATGGCGTTTTGAATGTAGGGCGGTGTCTAGCTGTCATGGTAGCTAGGAAAGCTACTGCTATGCTTTCTACCACAAGTGGCATATTATACTGGCCTAAAATTGAGATGAATGGTTTACAGCTTTGAATGTGTAGAAAGAATGGATACAGCATTAACTCTGTTTAACAATATATTTCCATGCTCTTTTCGTCTCGTCTTTAACAAAACCTTTCCACCTTATCTAAAAAAAAAAAATTGCTATTTTTTTCCTTTATGTACATACTTGTTATGCTATTCAAACTTTAAACGAATTGATGGAAACTAGCATGCCAGAGGCATGGACATTTCAACATTGTTCCTGGCAATTTTTTATTTTTTTTACAGACCTCTGTGGACAGAATGTAAACTTATCTCAATTCAATTCAGTTTTATTTGTATAGCGCTTTAACAATGGGCATTGTCACAAAGCAGCTTTACAGAAATAAATAGATTCAAAAATTATATTGTAAATATGTGAATTTATCCTAATGAGCAAGCCAGAGGCGACGGTGGCAAGGAAAAACTCCCTGAGACAATATGAGGAAGAAACCTTGAGAGGAACCAGACTCAAAAGGGAACCCATCCTCATCTGGGTGCAACGGATAATGCAATTATAAATATATAAAATCTCACCTCAACAGTGCATTCATGCACAATTAAATACCCTAATTATTATTATTATTATTTTTTTATGTACAGATTGTAGTAACTGATGAATATATAACATACTTGGCACTACCACAGTAATGACTTTTTTTGTTTTCCCTTAAAGGTTATGCATTCCTTCTGTTCCAAGATGAGAGTTCTGTCCAGGCTTTGATTGATGCTTGCATTGAAGAAGATGGCAAGCTATACCTATGTGTGTCTAGCCCCACCATTAAAGACAAACCTGTAAGTTCTTTTATACATGAAACATCATACCATTTTTAAAGCTAAAGTACTTCACCTTCCTTGGAACATGGCTGTATGTGTATAACGATGGTTATACCACCATGACAGGTGACCTTGATTATGATAAAGCAGTTAGTGAAGACAAATGAATAAAATCAGTGCATGCATCATGCAAGCACCACATATGTTCTCATGTTAATGAACATAGCCTTTCTGTGTCCTGTGAGCTACATATCTGACCACCTGCAAGATGGGGGAGGGGGGGAGGAACCATTTCCCACAACTCTTTTTGGGTTCCTCAGGATCCCTGAGGATAAAGCCCGTTTCACACAGAGCACAGGCTGTGGGATGTGGAGCACCTGTATCTGTGCTTTCTTGCACTGATTTTGTATCATAGTATACATGAAAATATTTATACATCAGAATTTTATAAAAATTGTCACTGTATACTATCACAAAGTTTATTAATCTAATGAGACTTTCATACTTACACTCGTGTTTACAACTTGCATGAAGATTAGATTTTAATGAGCACCAGAGCGGGCACTTCTGCAGTAAGATAGAGCCTGAAATATAGCTCATGTGCTGTTTATATTATGTGTAAAAGTTGCAAAGCATAATACTAATATTGCATTTTGTAGTGCTTACAGCTAGTAATCATGCCCTTGTTTTGCACAGCGGACAATACTGTGTTTTCAATTGCACATTGATTAACAGAATGTTGGACACAATGCTGCTGTGCTCTGTGGGAACACTGAGCGCCAAACTGAATAAAATCCTAAACTAATGAAATTTCATAATATAATTATTGGTTGGTTTTAATTATTATTAGTAAAATTCTGTAAGCCAAGTTTTCTGAATAGAACTCCATAGTAATGGTTGGTTATAACTCTATAATAATGGATGGAGCCTATGACATTTGGCTTTTATAAGCTCTAAGTGATTTTACAGAGCTGATATTCTCTATAACAACAGGTCCAGATACGCCCTTGGAATCTGAATGATAGTGACTTTGTGATGGATGGATCTCAGCCACTTGATCCTAGAAAGACCATTTTTGTGGGTGGGGTACCACGCCCTCTACGTGCAGGTATTCTGGATTTCAGGGCGATTTCCCTGTTTTACCAATGCTTAGTTTTCATGTCATGTGTATTTATGTAATTCATTACTAAATTCAAAATAGTCATTTTCCTTTATAAAGTCTTCCGTGATTCGCCACTCAAAAGATGTCTGTGTTTGTTTTTTTGTGTGTGATCATAGTGGAGCTGGCCATGATCATGGACAGGCTGTATGGTGGTGTGTGCTACGCAGGGATTGACACAGACCCTGAGTTGAAGTACCCTAAGGGAGCAGGGAGGGTTGCCTTTTCTAATCAGCAGAGCTACATTGCTGCTATCAGTGCTCGTTTTGTACAACTGCAGCATGGAGAGATCGATAAACGGGTCAGATCTGGCTTTCACCATAACTACACTAAGATACTCCCCATCCTTCCTTCATAAAAGAAGCAAAAGATACCATTTTAACTGACATAATGTGTTCACACAGCACCTTTTTTGAATTGTTACTTTGTACTGTAAAGTTTAAGTCCTTTGTTAGGCTGCACACTAAATGTATTTAATCAGTTTCAAGAGTCAAACTTTAGCTATAATTACTGTTCTATACTATTATATGACGTTAGATATTAGTATGCATTTATTTCACTTTAGATCCCTGACTTAAGCTCTCCCGCTCTCTCGGCAGGTGGAAGTGAAGCCATATGTCTTGGACGACCAGCTGTGTGATGAGTGCCAGGGCACACGGTGTGGAGGCAAGTTCGCTCCTTTCTTCTGCGCCAATGTCACATGCCTCCAGTATTACTGTGAATACTGCTGGGCGGCCATCCACTCGCGTGCTGGCCGAGAGTTCCACAAACCACTGGTGAAGGAGGGTGGTGACCGACCTCGCCACATCTCCTTCCGCTGGAACTGAGGTTACACAGGCAGGGAGTGAGAGAGACGAGGGAAAGAAGGGTAGGAGTCGCAAAATCATTGTCTAATAAATGCACTTTCTGTTGCTGTTTCCTTTTTAATTTAATCTAAAAAAAAAAATGTCATTAATTTTAATTTTTAGTGGATGTCAATCCAAAAATGTTCAGGAAGAAAATACAATGTGTGATGCATCTCTACTATTTAGGTAATGCCATTAGATTTCATTTTCTTGGTGCACAGACATGAAATATTGAGTATTGGTAATTTGTTATTCAGTACCTGTTGTGGCTCAATTAGAAGTATTACATTTTATTTTTTATTTGATTCAAAAGGCTACAGAGCAGACATGAAAAGGTGTTGCAAAGAGTGCACTTATTTCTTTTCCGAATAGAGTGCAGATGCAGTGTAAAAGCCCAGTGTTTAACCAAAGCTTAATTGGGTTTTAAGAACAGCAAAATAACAATTTTATATATAAACACACACTAATTTCTAATCAGTAATTCAGAAGAATTGATTCCACATCAGATGTCTGGGCTTGATCTCCATTTTTGCAGGAAAACTTATACCTCAAGCATAGCTGCTAGTTTGTTGAGCAAGATGTAGAAATCAAGTTGGTCTCCCCTTTGCATTCTGACCACAGAAAAGGGAATTGGCAGCAGAAAAGACAGTTAGAAAACATGTGTTGTCACTTCCTGAATTAAAAATAAGATTAACAGTGAAACAGAGCATCCTAGTGGGGAATGTATGGTGTGGAGGATGCAGTAGTCTGCGTACGAGCTGGTTTAACAGCAAGGAATTTTAATTCCATGCTGCCCTGCAGAACTAAAAATAGCTTTCTTCAGCTTATCTTAATGCTGGCAATTCTTATTTCATCCAACAACGTATCCTAACTTCCAGGTCTTTAGCCAGTTTTTGGCACATTCAACCTCACACAGGTTTAATGGCAAAAAAAAAGTGCTAAAGATATTTAAGAAAAAATACCCCATATACCTCCTGTTCTGCAGTATCCTCTCAGCCGAAGTTTTGAAGCATAACTGAAGGTAGTTCACATTACCACTCTACTTTATCCACTTTGACTTGCAGCATAGGGCTTTTTTTTCTTTTTTTTCTTTTTTCTTTCAGATGTTAGGGAACCAAAGATGGCTGTGCAGTAGTGAGCAAGATGGCTCACTCTTGTTTTTCTCCTTCAAGTGAAAGTCTCATTTCAGTTTTTTTTTTTTTTTTTTTTTTTTTGCCCCTCACTCCCTTCGATATTTGAGACCAGACGAACTCCAACGAACCAAAGATTGGCCTTGAACTGATAAGCATGCAGTCAAAATCCAGAGTAACACTAGTGAAAAAAAAAAACAACGAGCATAGTGCATGCTGGCTTTTCCGCAAGTCCACCTGCTTCTTTTCCAAAGGTCAAAAAAGGAGACGTATGTAGTTCAGCAGTCGGGTATAATTTTGAGAAATCGCTAGCTGTTAGGTTTTGGAACTGAGATGATGTACTTTGAATATAGCATCCAGTTCAAGTAATGATTCCAGACTTTGACCATCTGATCGTGCTAGCATAAAATGTCAGGGACATAGTGATGAATTGTAAACTTCATACACTAGTGAGAAACGTATCCTCGCGTTGGCTTGATGATGTTCCAGCACACCCACACAGCACCACCACTTAAGCTTGTGGGTGTTATGGTTCTACATTTTAGAAGTTAAAACACTTTTTGAAGAATTTGCTGTTAATGAGATGATAAAGATTATTTTCTACATGGCCTAATGATTTTTGGTACAGTGTTTTCTAGCTAAATTATTTTGTCATGCACATATGAACATTTATTATGCACTACTTTTCTAAATACTTTTGTTTTTTCAACAGTCATTTTAGGCACATTTTTCACAGATGGGAAAACTCCTTTTTGCAATACCTCAATTTTTCGCATTGTGAAAGGTAGCTTTTGTACTTTTGTTACTGAGAGATCTGCATATATGGAAATTTTCTTTTAAGAGAAAAAAAAAGTCAAGTGATTTTAATATATATTATTTTCAATTATGCTTTTTATACATTTCAGTGCTGAGGAATCTTTACAACTAAGCGCACACTTGAGTTGATGCGACTTCAGATCTGCAGAGGAAAGATCAAAGTATAATGCTTAAGGTCTTGGATCTTGTACACTAGATTTTAATGACAATATATATTAAAAAAAAAAATTAAACAGCATGGCAAGAACAAGTTGTCATTAAATTAATGTTAATATTCAAAATGGTTATCCTAGTTGGAAATACTTGTCATTTTGGTTTCCTCTCCATAGCTGGAATATAAACTATAATCTAAGGAGAATGCTAAATTTGGCTGACTCTCGTATCACAAGAATGGATGTTTGATGTTTAGATATTTTACCATTTAAAAAAATATATATTCTTGAACTGCCAAATAGCTCCTATTGTAATCCTTAGCATGCATGATGACAAAAATAAGTACATGAATTAAATATGAAAATTAATTGTTGTAGTTGTGCACCAGATGTTTCGAAACTTTTAATTTGTTAAGGACACCCTGCACCCCTGTTGTATATTACTCTTTTATGCCTTCCCCATATTCCAGTACATTCAGGACGCACAGGAAAAAAAATAAAGCTAACGTTTAAGCAAGGAAAGAACTTTCAGAATAAAAAAAATTAGCCGTGCAGAACGAGCAATTTATCAGACACTGTTGAAAAGACTTGAGAACTTCATCCCTACTGTCTGTCTGAGGTAAAATCAGAAACCCTATTTGGAGGAAGGGGAACTTTAAGACTTGAATGTGGTAAATGTTGCAAGTTAACTTCGAGTTGTTATGTGCAATACTTTTTTTGAACCTTTTTCCAGATAAGGACTCTTTGCAATGTAATTCTTTAATGCCATTTTTAATTGCTGACATTTAAAAGAAGATGTTAATATGTTTTTCACAGTCATTTTCTACTGTTATTGTAATCCTTTTCATGCTGGTGTTTGTAAAAAAGAACAGAAATCAAAACTATTTGTACTAATATAAAATAATTGAAGTTATTTTTAAAACATTAAAGGTTTTTGTGCTCATTTGCTTATTTTATTTCAAGCTACTGTGATTGCATTGTAATTATTAGGTCAATAATGTATTTAGCTGTTTATTGGTATATTTTTAATTGGAATGTATAATTAATTTTTATAATTTTGATCAGATTTTTGTTATATTTTTGAGGTGAAGCTTTTAATATGTTAAAGTGTCTAGTTTTTACTAATTGCTATATTGTGCTCCACAATATATGGTTCACATTTTCTGAAGGAAAAGAAATATTTAAATATGTCTGTTAATGATGTTACTTAATGGCAAAATTTCAATAGTTTTTAACTGTGTATGGGAAGGTTGTTGTATTTATTAATAGCATTTTTTTACTTAAGATATCACCTTAATTTGTATTGTCATTTCACTTTATAAGTTCCTATTTTTGTATTTTCCTTTGTAATTAAGTTATGTTATACAAATGTCCATATTCTAGGAGTTGGTCTGTAAGTGCTAGTGAAACAAAAAGAAAAATCTAATGTTATTTAATTGTTTGCAGCCAACTATTTATAACAATATGCATAATTTTTAAATATTTGTAATGTGAAATGTTGAATGAATAAATCTTAACTGTGACAATGCATTATGTTTGCTTCTGTGATTTTCCTGCATCATTCCTGATGTTCTCACATTGAACCTTTTCTCTACTGAACATGTCTTTCTTCTTTCTAACAACTTGCCGCCGACGGTATCCTCTGCTGGATGTAGGTAAGAAATTATTTGAACGGCTCCATCACATGTGAGATGAGACTGACCGGGATTCGTGTTTCACACGTGTGCATGTATATGCTTATCCTTGTACATTATAAACACTGAAATACCCTACACATCAATGAAACATTTCTGCTTATGCATCATTTGGCCTGTGGCAGGGAAATTTACTAATACTAAAAAGGTATTTGCTAATACAAGGAAATGTAGATTATCACACTCAGTAGCACCATCTGGTGTACATTAATGTGTTAATGTAAAAAAAAAAATAAAATATATATATATATATATATATATATATATATATATATATATATATATATATATATATATAT
>CM074959.1:12500325-12520179 GCA_037577455.1 Pangasius macronema | reverse complement strand
ATTTTTTGTGAATCCATTTATTTCTGTAAAGCTGCTTTGTGACAATGTCCATTGTTAAAAGCACTATACAAATAAAAATGAACTGAATTGAATTGAATTTGATGATGTCCATGGGTTCCAGACTTCAGGCAATCATTGACTGCAAAGGATTTGTGTACTTACATTTATAATAATGTTAATTTGTCAAATTACTTTTGAGCCTGTAAAAATGAAGGGACTTTGTAAAAAAATGGCTGTGATTCTTCAATGGTTAATGCAATGTTTTTGTTTAACCCCTTGAATTAAAGCTGAAAGTCTACACTTCAATCACATATTGACTGCTTCATTTCAAATCCATTGTGGTGCACAGGGGCAAAATTACGAAAATTGTGTTACTGTCCAAATACTTATGAACTTATGGCTGTATATCTACTGTAAATCCTACAAACATTCACCCACTTGTTCTTGAGATATCAAACCCCAACAGCCACTGTCCAAAATCTAGTGGAAAGCCTTCTCAGAACAGTAGACGCAGTCATAGCAGCAAAGGGAGGAGAAACTCCATATTAATGGCCATTATTTTGGAATGGGATATTCAATCCCATCCAATCCCTCATGTCCACATACTTTGGGACATATAGTATATATACCTTCTGTGCCTATAGATCGTGTTTATAATTGGTACTTACCTTGAGATGCAGATGAAGATGAAGAATTATGGCATTCTTTTTCCTTGTAAACCCTAAAGACATACAATCCAGTCAGTCAAGTGTCCATTTGCTTTGTTAAATGAAGATACAACATAGTTGGATATTTGGCAAAGAGGATGGAATGGGTTGTTGTTGGATTCTGGGAAAACATTGATCTGACATGACTGCAGTTCCTGGCTAAGTGATGGGATTGGTGGTAGGACTGTTTTTCAAAGTAAATACTTGAAAGAAGAAGGAAGAAAATGTCTAGTACAGTTGGCAGTGTCTAGACAATTTGCATCTCAACTGTGAAATTTTAGAGCAGTTTTTTTAAAAGCCAGTGATATTGATAATGCCAACAGGCAGTGAGTCATCCTCATCAGTGTATTAGGACTGCAAATGTGCAGTTTAATGAGAAACCACCTCAGTCTGGCTAATCCATAAGCATAATTAACTGGTGTTGCTGATTTCAAGCCAAAACCAAGTAAAACTGTGCAGAGGTATAAATTTGATTCATGTTGAAGCCAGTCTGCAGAAACTGTAACTGAATTAACTGAATGAAAAGTGCAGTGTTCCGGACATTCATGAAACTGAACAGAATACAGCATGTTAGTTCTGCTCCATTTCACATGCACTTCAAAAAATTGGCAGAGAGGGCGGTCCAAATTTTCATGGATTGAATGAAAAGATAACTGAAGGCACTCTTCAGACTAGATTGTTCTGATTTCTGTGTGCACAATGACACCTAAAACAACCACAGGATAGTCACTGCAAAAATGCTAGATCATGACCAAGGTTCTCAAAAGTAAATGCAAAAATGTTTAAAATGTTACTAGAAGTGTTCTATGTTAACTTCTGAAATCACTGAATGTGTGGATTGTTCAATTCTCCTGTCAGTCAAGAACAAGAATCTGAGGCTACAGTGGGCACAGGCTCACCAAAACAACCTGCCTTGTGTCAACAGCTCAACAGGGTGCTGTCTGGGAAATGGTCTGGGGAATGTTTTCTTGGCACACACTGGACCCCTTAATACCAATCGAACATTTAAATGCCACAGCTGATCTGAGTATTGTTGCTGACCACATGCATCCCTTTATGGACACAATTTACCCGTCTTCTAACTGTTACATCCAGCATCACAATGTACCATGTCACAAAGCACAATTCATCTCAGACTGTTTCATGAACATGACAATGAGTTCAGTGTACTTCGATGGCCTCACCAGTCACCAGATCTGATTACAATAGAGCAGTTCAGTCATGGGAGCTGATATTGCAGACATCGATAACTGATATTCTGGTGGCTCTAGTTATGAAATATTCTACAGTTCATAGATGCCTTTGGAGCTGAATTTTTGGATGACGTTAATTCTCATCAACGTCATTCAAAGACTAGATTTTTGCGTGAAAGGTTAGCGATTCTGAGATTTTAAAAGTATTGATGTGTTTGTGCAGATGTGTTTTACACACTAGTGAATCTGGATTATCTGTTTTTCACATTAAAAACACATCATTTGTTTTTAAGTATTGGATGTTTTATCACATTTCCTCGTCATTCAGTAATCTTACATGCATTCTGTGAGTGTGCAGCGTTGGCTAATTTGGCACAAAAATCCTCAGGTAATGGCTGTACTTTTGTATTCATTCATTCTAGTTTTAAACTGAAACAAAAAAAAAAAAACAAGCAAGTTTATGATGTGTATAAATGCTGTAATCAATGTGTTAATGAATAATTGTTCCTTTTTCAAAATATTTGGAAATGTAAATTCAATATGATCTCTTTTCTCTTTTTTATTTATTAAATTAATGTGTTTCAGTCATAAAATACAAAACTGAAAATGTAATAATGAAAAATATCCATTATACTCCTTTTCTTTGGGCTACGCTGTTGTAGTCTGGAAGTAATTTAAGCCCTTATCCTTGGCTAGATTTTTTTCCAGTGAGAATATGAATGCCTACAGTTTGGGATTCACGTGAACCATATTCTAGTGTTTCTGAAGATATGTTGTTGTTGTTGTCAACAGCATTTTTTAAAATTTTTTTCTCATGATCTACATCACGCATGAGCACATCCATTTTTACTTTATCAGGGACTGGCTTAAGAGAAAATAGCTGGTGTTCTCACCAATCTCAACCGCAAGGCTCTCCAGAGAGTGGTGAGAACAGCAGGATTCATCACAATAAAGCACACAGAATCACTTCAGTCACCCAGCACACAGTTTATTCTGTAAACTGCCATCCAGCAAACGTTTTTGGAGCATCCAGCTGACAATTCAGTAGTTTCTCATATATTTTTGTCAGCTTTTTAATGCAACTACAATACAGTTTCCCTGCTGCACCCAGCTCCATTAGTTCTACCATATATTTTTTGCATTTTTATAATCAATATTTTGCTTGTGGATGTTTTATTTTACTTCAAAACGCATATTATCAAGGGGTATCTTGCATCTATAAATGAGTGTCATGCATGCAAAAATGCAGAGCAAAACATTTTGCAAGGATGAACAGTCCAAAACATAAGGGACTTTGTCCGCAACAGAGGAGTAGCTTACAAACCGCAAAATGTATTATAAAAGTGCTGTTTTATTGGTGTTAGGCCTCAGAGAGACATGTGGTTCTAAATCGAGAGCTTAGGTCCAGTGACTCATCTTAGTGGCAGCTCGCCTTCCCAAGCCACACCTTTCCCGGACTGGCAAAGAAACCATGCATGCATGCGGAAGAGATCATTCTCCTGTGGAGATATGCACTTTACATTTTACGACAATAGGGAGTCAAGGAGTCATTGACTTTAGGTGTGCCTCGTCACACAGTGCCAGCAGGCTTCCCTTACAGCACCCATCCTCTTTTGTGCATGCTCCAATCAGAAGCCTGGCTGCAGGGCAGCGATTGTCTTGTGCAGTCACATTTTGAGAACCATTTATCATTTTGTCACCAAAATATAATAGTGTCTGAATGTGTGTAACAGTAATTAAAAGCCAAAAAGCCTTAGCTATTGAACATTCAGGTATCCCTGGTTAAAGCTGAGGAGAAACATCAGAAGGCTGTGGAGCCAATTGCTCAGGTGGAAGGAAGCTGGGGGTGAGACATCCAAGCTGACATACCAGGTGGAGACACTTCTAGGCACATTGCAGTACTTGTGAAACCTGCTCTGTAAGACTGAGGAAGTCAGACGAGCTAGCGAACGTGAAAGCAGTTCCATATAATATAAGAATAAGTGGAGTGATATGAGGACTTTTATTGTTCATGCAGCATGATGACTTGCAACACAGGCTATATGTACTTAAACAAATTAAAAAATTTTTTTTAGTTCTTTAGTTAGTTCTTTTACTGAATGGAAGTGGCCCACTGTAGATGTGGACATTCACACATCAACGTTAACCTTGATAAAGCCTGCAGATATCTAAAGAAACTGGTACCAAAAGCAAACATGCATCTTTCATGCCCCATGTCCATTCCCCTTCAGTGTATTGGCTTTCAACCCCAAACAAATAATATTTGTGCTTGTTCTGACTGCTGCTTTTTCTGTAAAAGCAGAAAAGTATAGTTTTCAGATGTCACAGGAACAAAGAGTCAAAAATCCAAAATGCTGTGGCTAAATTGTATTTATTGGCACTCCTGTAAATATGGACCAGAATTTTAAAAGTCCTGACATGATAATTAAACAACCCAATATTGCAGGTTTACATACAGTCTCCTCAGAAAGTATTGGAAATTTCACTCCTCATACATCACATACTACAGGAGAAAATACAAACACAAAGAATGTGACAATCCCAATGCCTCTGTTCCCTGTTACTGGTCATAGCTGACAGACTCTCATAAAACCCTTACATAATCGACACCCAGGTGGACATTGTGGCTCACTCCTTTTGCCTTAAGTGACATTAGTTTTACTATCCACTGCATTTTACTGATTTTGATTTTATTTATTGATTTTATGTTTTCATTTGCATTTTGTCAGGTATGTGCCTAACGCTGTGACAAAGAAATGCATTGTATTTTAATTTTAAATTTTGGCACTCATTTTGCAGTCCATTAAGAATTTGAAAAGCCAAGGTGTAGTTTGGCTTTACTTTTTCCTATTAGCATTTTAATTTTAATTATGGTCACGAAATATTGATACGATGAAGAGAATGAATTGACAAAATTATTTTTAATTTTGCTTACATGGAAAATTGAAATGCAAATGGCATTATTTCATTTCATTTTCATTCTGGCACCATCTTTGCCCACGAATATTGGGAAAGAAATGGCAAATGGGGGTTTGCATTTTTGCATGTTATTTTTGGCACAAAATAGCTACCACTTATACACTACACTACATGTCAGCCATGGAGATTCAATTTCTCTCGGAAACAAGCCAGTGTTGTTTAACTTCTCTTTTTCCCTTTCTTTTTCAACATAAGTTAGGTCAAGAAATGCAGACAAAAACATTTACTTGCATGTCAGTAAATCAGTCACAGTACACAGGCAAAACCACTTAACCTAATATTTTGAAGCTGAACATGTGTCCCATCTGCTCTTTCACTGATCTTCCACTAGGTGGCGGATGGGCATTAATGAATTTAATAGTGAGCTGTCAGGGTGCTGGAAGTGGACATCACTGCAGCATTTAATGTTCTTCCTCTTTTCCTGCCGGTGAATTCGGTGTGTTACAGAAGGACAACACTAAATGTATTGCCAAGTTTCCTAAAATAGTCCTCTGCTGTGTCAACCTTTAACAGCCTCTGTGTGCCGTGTCGTATGCTACTGTCATGACGCCTGATTAAACGGGCACTTGGACAAAAACAGCATGCTTGCTTTCCTCTGGATCCCTCTAGCGGCGTCGCCTCGCTTGTGCGCGAGCTGCTGAAGAGGCGCTGTGCGGCTCGAGCGTTTCCCCGGAGCGCAGTCTTTCACCTCCTCCATACTGCCTCCTTCCTCAGCACATCTGCGCGCGCGCGCCCGTCTCCGCCCGACTGCCTTCAACAAAAACACCGCTGCTTTCTGGTGAGTATGGAAATCTGTATCCGCGCTTAGTATATGATTGAGGCTGAGATACATTGCTGGGACTGGTAAGAAGCCATAAAAGGTGCGGAGACATATATACATACATGATTATGTCTTGCTCATATATATATATATTGTTAATGTAACGGCGCATTAAAAACAAAGCTGCATATTTTGTTCGGGATCGGAATGCATTTCTTATTTTCACTACAATTACCAACAAACGTTTTATGTATCACCGAAAATGTCATTACGTCTGATTAAAAAAGGATGCATTCAGATAGACCAGAATATTTTTTGTGTTTTTTTATTTTTTTGGTAAATCCAGCAATCCTATCAGTGTAGCTTTGACAGAATCTAAGCCTAACCATGCTGCCGAAATGATTCCTTTTCCAGGCTGGTGAAAAGAGAAATAACTGGATAAAGATGGTTAAACTTGGGAGTAATCTACAGGACAAAGGGATTAAAGCAGTGACTGTTGAAGATGGATTTCAAACTGTTCCCCTTATCACGCCCTTGGATGTTAGTAATCTTCAATACCAAGCGCCAGACAAGGTAAGGCGCATTTGTGTCCTGACAGCCATCATCTTACATAAGCACTCATCAGATCTTCCAACATATCAGACTAATGGAGTCTTCACCCTGTCTCCTTAGAGCAAGATGATATTATTGGGATCTGTAAAAGGCAATCATCTTGACTGAGAAGTACAATTAAGTTGAACATTTTACGAATATTTTCCTGGTTATGTTCTCTGTATGTTCTCTTCTGTTTAAAATATTTTAGTGAAGCATATTGTCCACATTCAAATTTAAGGCTTGGCGGTGACTTTTATAGTTTTGCTGTATGGTGTTGACATGCCTCATGATGATGAGCTGTGACTCGTCCCATTCAGGCTGTATTCCGGCCTCACACAGTGTTCCTAGGATAGGCTAGAGATCCACCATAGCACTAATCAGGATAAAGTTGTTGCTGAAGACGAACGAATGAATGAGATGCCTTATGTGTTACTGTTTATTTCATGTTGATATCAAGATTGCAGGGAACACAGGTCAGCAAACAGGGTCAAGGATTTAAAGAGGTCAGATTGCTGACACAAACAAAAAAGGAAAAAAAAAAAAAGGTTTTGAAGCCTATGCCAAATTGCACTTTGGTTCATTAGTGATTCTACTGAGAAAAGCACAATCAGGGCATGCACCTGCTAACTGAAGTGCCTTGTCACCCTCTCCACACATACACAGATATCATACAGCATTCTATTATTCTGCACCATGAGTAATACACCCACTTAACCTTACAAAACCTCCACTCCCACTCCTACATATCTGCCATGGGATGTCCATTATCCTTTATGATACATTATAGTTCTTGTGAAGAAACAGCCATTTTCATTATTTCTCAGCCATTTCTCACTTACGCTTTGTAGCTCTCTAAATGTATGTTTTTAGAGTTCTGTTTTGACAAAAAGCAGTATGCATTGTCTAACATTTCCGTAGCCTACCACTTCTTACTATTTTATCAAAAGGAATGAATGAATAAATGAATGTGGTTTTCAGACAACATGCTGCATTAAGGGTCATTAGCATTGGTATTAATAATCAGACAGAATTTTTGGCACTCTTTAAAAAGAAAAAAAACAACAACACAATATTTAAACAAAATCACACTATATGATTCAAATTCTATGCTCAAATAATTGGATCAACTACTGACCTTTGCTCTAACGAAAAATCATTTTCATAAGAACTTCTGTTTTTAAAGAACCTCTTTTTAAAAAAATGTGAAAAAAGTTACATGACAGAATGATTGGAATCTTTAAATAATATTTAAGAAATTAATGAAAACCAATTGACATCCTTGAAAAAAAGTTCAAGTTGAAGTTGCTTTTAGTCCCTAGGAACTCATATGTCCCCATAAGCTGTAGCTTATGACCATTTCCTGTTTCGCTGAGGTATAAATATTTGACCTCATCCGTACAGGGAAAAACCACAGACAGTCTGTCTGAATATGAAAAGTGTGGATATTCAGTTGTAAAATAAGACTCAAGATAACAAGATCTTAAATTCATGGTCTTTTGACATGCCCTTATTTCCTGCAACAACACAGCTTCCCAAATGTATAAGTACAGAATATGTATGTTTCTCTTTTTGTGATACAGTTTTGGTGATCCACCTTTAACAGGAAATTAACAGGAAAACTGACTATAGAAAAATCTGAATGTTAAAAAAATAAAACGTTTTGGAGAGAAAAAAATAAAAACATGTCAGCATAAATCCACATGACATGAACTCAAAACAAAACATGAATGCAGTGCTTGGGGGCTTTGACCTGCACCAAGGAGGAGAATCTGTGACATTTATGTTTTAATTTTATAGTTTGTCACTTCTCACATATATTAATATATTAATTAGAAAGCAAGGATAACAGATGAACTGCTTAGGATCAGGAGCATGCCCATATGTGGAAACAGTGAAGAAACCATACAAAATAAAGCGTGAGACAAATTTGTGCTTAACTACACCCAGACCCCTCGTGGTTAAACATGTCGAGGGAAGGTAAAGACACTAGTCAGGCAGGAGTAATATCTTTTGTGTGATGTGAAATGAATACACTACAGCTCACAGCAAAAAATGTTGGCAAAAAAACTGAAGGAGAATATGTTATGCATGGAAATGTGGTCCAGGATCTTTCTAGAAGAGAATAAATATTGTGTTACAATAAAACTACATATAAAATATAAAAACAGCATGCCCATATGTTTAAGGTCAAGCACCTGCTTTGCATGTGCAATTGAACTGTCAGATCTATGGTTTTTAAGATTATGTGTGCACTGTCAGATACACTTAGGATTTTAACGCTTCTGTAAACATGTATACAGACAACAAAGGAACCCTTCAATCTTCCTGGATTTGAGACATTTCTGTTTACAGACTGTGAACATTTTGTGAGACCAAATCAGTCTACAATTAATATAACAGACACATTTAGAAGGCAACATAAGAGATGTGATTGGTTTTATATGCATGACTAAAGGCAATCTAGGGGAAATAAATTAGGGCATTATTTGCCAAGGCAACTAGATTATTTCCAGGACACCAGTTTAACCTCATTTCCTAAACCCATTGTAGCAAAACAATCATGTGATTCAGAGTATGCTCACAGTGATGTTTATTTGAAATTTCTCCTGATCTTGGGATATCTTGTCTGATGGGCCTTGGATGGACTGGTAACCCAGCCACATGTGTATATAGTGGATGAAAGTTTGAATAAGTAATTGTGTCGTTAAAAGAGATGGCAAACATTAAGAACAACTGAATAAAATAATGTAAAATCAAAAGTAAATAATCTTCATATAATTGTAATGAATAACTTTTATAAACATAAAGCCTTTTACAACAGTTCTAGATAAAGAGCTAACCCCGGAGAGAAGCCCCGTCAATCAGCTGGCCTTAGAGCTGATTTTACAGTCCGAGACATGTCCAGCCAAACCTCAGAACAAAACCTCTGATAGACCAAATCAAATTATTAAAACACAAAAAGAAAAATATCTAAAACACGGGACAGAAGCAACAACTCAGCAAAGCAGAATGTTATCTGTCCTTAAACAGAGAATATAAATTGGCAAAATACCTGAGCACAGTGACCGGCCCTAAACTAAGAAAAGACCGTATACAGACTCAGTGATCACAACCTTGCCATAGAGATGGGAAGACACGAACACAGACAGACCTGGCTACCAAAGACAGGCTGTGCCCCCACTGAATACAAAATGAAGTGGAAACAGAACTGCACTTTTTGCCCTAATTATACACAAATTAGGGAAACATTTTCCCCTCACTTCACAACCTGAAACATGAAAAAGACTTCAATCTGATGCCAAACAAGAACAAACTCCCACATCTGCTAGGAGAAACCTCAGAAAGCTCAATCCTGGCTGCCACGTTTGTGTCACAACAAAAAGTGGAACCAGTGGAACAGGCCCAGTGGAACAGGACCACCAACCACACGAAAACATCAACACTGTAAACATGAATAATATGCTCAGAAACATTTGGGTAATAAAACAAATAATTCTGCGTGTGTGTTTTTGCTATTATTTTATCAAACTTTTTTTTTTTAAATTGTGTGTAAATGTGTATGTCTATAATGTAATGTTACCAGTGCTTTGGCAATGTAAAGCATTTTTACCATGCCAATAAAGCTACTTGAATCTGAATCTGAATCTAAAGATTACCATGTTATCCCTAGCAAATTGTTATTTTACCTCAACACAGTCCACTGCAACCTTTAGTGGTAGCTAACACTAGACATCTAGCCAACATTGGGTAACTCAGTAGGATTTCTGAGTTTATTTGAGCAAAATAAATTCAACACAATATTTCATTAACATTGTGAATAAGGTAATACCTGGATAATGTGTACCAACAATGTTATGAGGAACAAGACTCTTCTTATTGCTGACTTGCTCATCTTTTAGGAACAGGAGAATGCACAAATTTAATGGAGTGGTACATCCCTATATAAGGCCCATTTGGAAGAGATGCTTATCATGGAGTGGCGTTTCACAGTAGGGGCTGGGCACCCATCCGTTCCCTTCTATAGCCCAAGGTGATGGCATCCATCATCCATTGGGCCAGCCTCTATTCAGACATGGGAGCACCCTGTGTCTTTTTTCCATGGCAAATAAACAGTTCATCTGAGGATAAGATAGCTACTGTCTGGCCTAAATAATACCAGAAGCACAGCACAGCAATGAGTGCTCTTCAAGGTTGCCCTCACTGAAGACTGCAAGGTCCATCAATTGAGTCACAAAGTTGACCTTGGGCAGAAATCCCTGCCCAAAGGCCACCACAGAGTCATCTGGCCACCAATGTATGCAAGGCAAGCTGCCAGAGCATGCAAATTTCCCTCTCTTTTAGCAGAAGTGACTGCTAGCAAGAAGCCAGTTCAAAGTCACACACTTCAAGTAAATTTCATGCATAGGCTCATAAGGATGGTCTTTAATTTAGCACAAGGCAGAGGTCCTATGCTCGGACCCAGCAGAGAGAGTGCTCAACCTTGTGTTGCACTGATGGCTGCTATATCTGACCTTCACAATGTTGTCTCTGCAGATCAGCACATGCCAAAATTTGAGAACTGCCAAGAACTTCGGAGCCAGATGGACTACCCTTAATTGCAACTGGTTGAAATATTTTGACTTCACACCAGGGGGCCATATGCCCCTAATACCTTGTTGGCACCACACCACAGTGATGGAGGCAATTGTGACCACAAGTTTGCACGGGCTGAATGAAGCAAGGCAGTGGCTCATGTCTGGCCCATGGGCATTGATACATGTGCCTTAGAAGCTAAGTGGCAAACTACCTGTTAGGTTTTTTTGTGATTAGGTTTTATTTTGTGATATGTCAAGAGCAGGGGAGTTGTCTAGAGCCCTGGATTTGAGCGCCCCCATTGTAATCACACTCTATTCACACTCCCTTCTTAATTTTAGATTACCTATAGTTTACTTTTGAAAAATGATGATGAATAATAGGAGGCACAACATTGCACATTATGTATGCCAGGGGATGTTAAGCATTACCAATAGTTTTAAAAACAAAAGCAAGGTAAATGCAATGACAATGAGATTCAAAAATTATACTTACAGAAGTGCTTTTAGTCTCTACCAAAAATGCTGGTTCACCTCATGCTAGTTCACAAGGTCAGGGACTAAGAGGACCATCAAGCTAAAAAAGATTTTCTACAGTTTATTTTGTACATTTTATATGTGTTATACTGTTATACTTTTTGTGCAGGTTGTGGTAAAGACACGAACTGAATACCAGACGGAGCAGAAGAACAAGGCCAAGATGAAGGTGCCTAAGGTGGAGGAGTACACCATCAGCTTCACTGATGGGGTGTCAGAGAGACTGAAGGTATGGCTTAATTCTCTTAAAATCAGGTCTTATGCACCAAACAAATAGTTTTCGTTAATTATTGTTTATCCTTAAATACACAGCAGCAGTGCTTGTCAACCCACGATTTGTGTATGTATTAGAATATGTATATGAATATCAAATCTACCATATGAACATATATGAATATCAAATCTACCATATCATGAACGTTTATAGAACGAGTCTTCGGTATCAGTGTTTTGTAAAGGTTAGTAAGTTTTCAGGAAAGAGGACTTTTCTGGTTTCTCCGTAACTTGACAGTCTTTATTATTTTGTCTTAGTTGCTTAAAGAGCGGCTTGCGAAGGAATTTACATTTATAGCATTTGACAGATGCCCTTATCCAGAGCAACTTACATTTATCCAACTGAGCATTTGAGGGTTAAGGGCCTTGCTCAAGGGCCCAGCAGTGGCAGCTTGGTGGTGCTGGGAATTGAACTCATGACCTTTCAATCAGTAGCCCAACATCTTATCCACTGAGCTGCTATAACATGAATGATGGAACTAACCTGTCTTGTGGATGTTCCACACAACATTAAATGCAACTAAAAATCCAACTTGCCATTCAGTACTAAATTAAAAATTGTAATTGTTATAATTATTTTTTAAAAATAAGGTTTTAAGAGTATGAATAAAAACATAAATAAAACACAAATAATTAATGAGTGCATTTAGCTTTGCATTCATCGTGCACTACCTTCATCTGTTCTAACAATCAACAAAAATGAAATGTATATGGAAAACATAGGTTGCACAGTACCTATAATTAAATTAAATATAAATTAAACTTGGGTGGCACAGTGGTTTAGTGGGTGGTATTACTACCTCACAACTCCAGGGTCCCCAGTTTGATTCTGAGCTTGAGTTACGGTCCGTGAGGAGTATTGCATGTTCTTCCTGTGCCCGCCTGGATTGATTACACTACAATGTGTGCCCATCATGCCCTATGATGTACTGGTGTCCCATTCGGGGTGAATTATACCCCACTGTTGTTCCACCCTGACCAGGATAAAGCAGTTACTGAAAATGAAAGAATTGATCTTGTAAAACCCACATTAACGTTACTTTTTGCTACATATTTCATAATTTCAGGAGGACATTGTGCTTAGGCTGCCTACATAAACATAAGCATAAGCATTTTGCACTTCACTCACTTCAAGGCTGGGTGCACAAGTACAGATGATGCGTATTTCATGCTTTGCTCACTACAAAGTTGGAAAGATTGCTACATCATTGACTCGTGCTCTCTGTAGGTTAGCAGGTTTATGCAGTTTATTCTGTAGTTTATTTAGATGCCACATATCAATTAGCTACAGGCACAATGTCTGTAGCAATATTAGTTTAGTTTCTATCAACCTTGGCCCCGCTTGAGATGTCCTTATACAGGCCTAACCTGGAGTACCCTGCATGCACTGCATTGCACTACACACTGCATAGTATTTTCACAGCTCTAACACACACAGTTCAACCCAAATTAGGTTGGCTCTTGTCTTGTCTGAAGTATAATAGATCAGGAAAAGCACTAAAATACTGTATGTAGGACACAGCTACTACAGGACTGGTATTGAAAAGCACTGATATATTGTCCATAATGTATTGAGTACTGAGATTTATACAGCTTCTGTTGGTTTGCCGGTGATGTTTATGCACTCTGGACTGAAATATCGGAGTCTGTTTTGGTTCAGTGTATGTACCAGGGAGATGCTGGCAGCACTGACCTCCTAGGTTTAATTAGTTAAAAAAATTAGTAGGACATTTTGCTTCAGCGGTGAAGGTCACTGTAGTAACTGATAAAGGGAAAGGCAAATTATATAGTACAAACACAAAGCTCCCTCTCTGTCTTAAGAGGGGATGTGACTGAGATGTGGAACAAAGTTCTCCACAACCGGCTTAACTCTCTCAATATTGTTGCAAATTACAAAAAACAAGAACCATATGTCCCTGATATTCCAAGCATATTTTCTCTGTAACTCATAGACTTCACGGAGGCATTTTTTGAAATGCAGAATATTCAGACTAATACGTTTTCCCTCCTTTGTTTATCATTTTCCATCAAATGAGTCAGCTGAGCTGCAGGCCTGGAATTTCTCTGACTTTTATTGTGGGATGATTTCTGTGTTGATATTTAGAATACAAAAAGCAAACTAATCGCTCAGCTCTGTTGCTTGGAGGCTCCCAATGGAACTATTCCCTGCTGTTGCTCCACCAGCAGTTGGAGGAAGAATGTTCCCCCTCATTAAATGTTCAAAACAAAGAAAAGCAGAGGTCTCTTGGTATCTGGTGTAGCCAAGCAGAACATATTAACACATCATACTAAAATAAATAAGGAAATAAGACAACATAATTGAGGATATTGGCCTTCATCATGGCTTGGATACACGAGCTGGCCAACACTTTGTTGTTTGGTGAATACAGTGAATGGGGACATAAACTGTTTAATATCAATTCTCTCTCTGCACCCAGAATTGATACTGAAATAAAATTTTGCATTGATATTGACACATTTCAAAAGTACATTTGAACCTGCGCTGAGCCATACAGTAATACATATATGCAAATGTTCTCTATTAGTATCTCTTCCAAACATCTAAGCATAGATTATACATATATTTTTCATTTTCCTATACAATGCAAAATATATGTATAATCTATGTATGATTCATGCTAACAGGAGAGCTGCACAATCTCAGGCTCAGACATGCATCTCCTGGCTTGATTGATGAATGGCATGCAGTTGGTAAGCATGAAAGCAGAAAGTGAAATAAAAAGAGAGGTGGTGATAGAGAGATAGGACGCTGAGCTAGCACTGCTCCCTGTCAGCCTACGTATTTACTGAGATCCTCACACACCACCTGGACCTGAAGGCTTTTATTTATATCTATTTATTGGGTGTGGAGAAAAAAAATGAGAGAGACAGGGGGAGTGATAAAGAGAGCAACAGTGAAAAAAGAAGACAGGCTGTTAATAAGCTTTGGTAAGAGAGCTTGAGCCAATCAGATAGTAAAAAGTCACTCTCATTTGGTAGCAAGACTGTGAGAGTGTGAATTATATTTACAGCCTGTGTGTAAACTGTGTACCTTTCATTACAGACATGACTCTGATGTACTATTATATTTTTAGAAGAACTTCCCCTACCTCACTTGCAGCTCAATCAGCTACATTTTGCTGATTCATTATTTTAAATAATATTTGTCAACATATGTGTGAATTTTGGTTTTAAATTAACATCATAATTCCCTTTGCTAAGGAAAATAAATATTTGTTCTGCACCACATATTTTACGCCTACACTACTAATCCCTCTTACACACTCTCTTGTATTGTACCAGTTGGCATTGCTCAAGTTTCATTCACAGTAAGACATGATGTGGATTTAGTAGCATTGAGAGACTTGAAGATAAATACATCATGTATTGCAGTCCTCCCTAAGCCAGTTTGTTACTCTGAGGTCAGTGAGGAGAACATAGCCTGCTCCCAGAGCCTCTTCATTCCCCTATAACTCATCCTGTCATTGACATAAAAGAGACAGACATTCAGGACAGCTCTTTAAAATAGGCCTACAAAACTCCCACTCAAAGACACAAACTTCTCTAATTGTGCTCTGTCAATCGTTTCTCCCAGGCATGCAATATTTTGTAAGCAGTCATCCACCCAGACCTATGAAATAGTCAGTCATTTGAGTAGTGTCTTAGGTCTTATTGTCTTAAATCCACATTAATCCGGATAAATTTGTAAAGCGCATTCAACTCAATACAAACAAGATGGTGGATGATGTTGTACTGTAGTTGTTGTGCCTGCTATCCAGTTTGATAGTGTTGTTAAAGATTAATGTCACTTTGTGTTCAGCCTGTCTCATCTGTTCTGGATCACGGTTTACATCCCCTCTGTGTCCGCGCCCGTACTTGAAGTGTTAGCAGCAGCAGGGGAACAAGCAGAACTATAGAGTGAAGGGAAGGACTATCTCTGACCGACTGTGGATCATCATCATTGTTCATAACGATGGTCTTGATGACAAAATTAATCTTGGTGATCCACCCCAAGTCTGCTCACAAAGTTCAAAATACAGCAACACTACTCTACCATGCAAGCTTCTCTTTCCAGAGTCCACCACGTGGCTGTACTTAAGCCTAATAACCTTATTATATTATATACCAATATTGTGGTTATTATTACCTTTGTGAGATCATTCTTATTGTCGGGGTAAGCCGCGTCAGCAGAAGAATAGTGCTCTTTGAACCAGTCCAGTATTTCACCATATTTGTTTTGGCACGATTCCCAGTCTACATTTTCACCTGCCTTTGCAGTCTTGGGTTACCCCGCAGCAACAACTCCAAATCTTCGTCTCAGTGCTTTTCCTCGACAATACCGCATCAATTCAAAGAGACGGAAAGTAAATAAACGCCTGACAGAAATGATCCAGGCCAAAGCTTCTTAAGTTTTTACGCATGCACAATATAGGGATGTAAGTGTTTTCAGACGTTTCAGTGTGAACAAGCCTTTTTTTGGAAAACGTTTGAAAATGCCAGTGTAGACATTGACATTGACTGGTTTTGACATATACAGTGTGTTTGAAAAGTATTCAGACCCTTTCTGTTTTTTTTTTTTTTTGCACACTTTATTGTGTTATAGATTTAATTTAAATGGATCTACACACAATAACCCATAATGACAAAGCAAAAACAAGTTTGTTGGAAATTTTTGCAAATTTTGTATTTTAGTATTCAGACCCTTTATTCAGTACCTTGTAAAAGCACCATGAAGAAAGCTGAACCTTCATCCAAATCTGAGGTTGTGTGCAGTCTGTTTTTGCTTTCCAAAAATATTTTTGTTTTGTCATTATGAATTATTGTATAAAGATTGCTGGCAACAATTCCATTTTAAATTAAATCTACAACAGAAAGTATACAAAAACTGAAGGGGTCTGAATATATTCCAAACCCACTGTAGTTCTTCACTGAATCAACAAAAATTCATGCACTTATCCCAGAAACTGGTGGTGACTTTTACTGAATTATTGATCTTGTTAACTGATTGTGCCTGTGACCTACTGTGGCAAACTGGATGTCCATCATCAAAGTCACTCAGTAACCCCACATAGCATATAAACACTGTATTGATTATTCACAATGGGAAAAAAACCCTCAAAAATCAGTTATGAAAGTGGATAAAACAAAGTTGTTCTTTTGTAGACAGAAAAGATGAATATGGGAATTTTTTTCATGTAATACAGATTTTTGGATAAATCCACCATTTTGTCATGAAACGTACAGCTTTGTGTCATACCAACTGATCTGTAGTGGCTAGTTTTGGTCAGGTAAATTGCTAACCTTGTGTTGGTTAATAAAATGGCCAGTGAAAACGTGATGAAAAAGGACAGACCAAAAGGACATTACCATTACTGTTTCTCCTTCATGTTAGTCCTTTATATCCGAGTGCTTTGGGAGCAATTAGTGCTACAGAACAGTTTTCCCTGCTCTCTCTCTCTCTCTCTCTCTCTCTCTCTCTCTCTCTCTTTCTCTCCCCTCCCTCCCTTAGTGTTGAGTGTACACTGTTAGCATGACTAATAGTGAAGATGCCCAGTGGATTGTCTGTGTGGGAGAGACTGCCCTGGAGAGCTGGTCTTGTTATTCTGCTTCTGGATAAAGCCCCACAGAAGCTTTTAAACTGGCTGGCAGTTCAGTGCTGCAGCCAAAAAAATTCTTTGCTTTACTTCACCCATCCTGAATGCCAGGGGTGGTGAGAATCACTTGGATACCTTCTCATATTCATGTGCATATGTGCTGAGACCTTCAACAAAGTCAAAAAGTGAGGTATTATGCAGTATTTGCAATAAATAGTGCTGTCATATAGTCATGTTGCCTTTTCTTCTTCTCGTCTGTACATTTCAGACAACATGTACACCATAATCTAGTTATCCAATTAGCTAGTTGTGAATGCTGTCAGAGATACAAGTAACTTGTCCTCCAAAGCTGGAGATAACCTCCTCTCTGGCTGAGGAATATTTTTCTAAATTCAAAGTAACCGCCTGTCTAATAGTTATATTTTATATAACTATTTTTATTAGCAATCATATTTAAACAGTCATATGTTAGAGCCTGACACGTTGACAGGGCCCAGTTGAATTTATTCAATTTAATATTATTTATTTATTTATCATTTGCAGGTGGTTTAACCCCTTAACTCCCCAGCTAATTTTTCAGTTATTAAGCTTGAAGCATATTAAGTACCTGCTATGAATTTTTCTGTAACTACTGTGAAACTAATACGAAAATGTATTTGTAGTTTCAAGAGTGAGGAATTTATGTCTGGACCAGCCAGGGGGTAAACAGGTTCTGTATCTTTCATAAAACAGGGAACAACACTTAGCAGATTAATGTTGAATCACATAGTCACCTTATTAGCGATTTGGATTCTTCTTGTTTGCATTTGCTCAGGTTGAAAAGTCATTAACAAGCAGCATTTCATGTTGTTCTTGGTGCTCAATTACTTATTAATATGGTTATTGCATTTTTGGTGGGTTATCTTTTAAACAGAATCCAGTCATGGCCTGTTGCATATTGTTTATTATGACTGTGTAAGATTAGATTCTACTAACAATATCTTGCATCCTCAAAAAAATGGCCAGAGCTAAATTCAAGATTTGTAGAAATATACTCCCTATTTATTAACTGTCTTTTTTCAGCAGCTTATAATAGTTTTTAGAACAATTGAGATTGGATCTAGATTTTTCACACACACACACACACACACACACACACACACACACACACACACACACAAACAATTACATAATTTCTAACATTTCTCAATTCAGTAAACCTTTAACAATAAACATTTATCAATTCACCTATTATTTGGTTAGATTCTCAAAATTTAGAGCATTTTAAATGAGATCATTTAAACAAAAACATTTAGCATATTCTGTAGAAACTGGGCACATTTGAGAAGGCTATAAACAAATCTACATAACAAAATTTCATGAAATTTAAAAAAAAAAAGATTGTTCAGTAGGATAGAAATTGAAATAAAGTAACTGTATAAGCAAACATTGTGTTTTTAGATTTGTTATTTTTCAGTGGACAGAAAACAGTCCCACAGTCTCATAAACAATGCTTTCAATAACACTGAATGGCATGGGAAATTTAACTCATAACCACCTTGTAGCTATTATCTGGGAAGGATTTTGGATTTTTTTGGACAGAAGGAACCCCACTGTAAAGTGATAATTAATTCTGTCTGCGACGGAGTAGTAATGCTCAACAAGTTTACATTGTGCGAGCCACTTTTATTATAATTTGGAAGTGACCCCATCATAGAAAAGCACATGCACGAAGGATTGTTTGATCTTGATCTCAACAGCTGCAAGCAAGTAATTTGCATTATTTTTTCTGAAAATTACTTTAAAAATATTCTGGCTACTGAAATAATGATCACAAATAAAGTAGGCATCATTCAAGAAAAGAAATATGTATTCTACACAATCTTCTTAGTGAAATAAGTGTTAATATGAGATAAAAATGGCCTTGGACTGTGTTGTAGATGAATTGAAGAACTGTTGTGTACACACAAGGAGATTTCCTGTGCAAACGTTACCAATAGACCGAATTCTTCTATCCAAGCATTATGAAAGGAGTGGTTTTAAAAATAAATAAATAAATAAATAAAGCCCTTTATTGACCAGATTATTATTGAGCCAGGTCTGAAATTTATGTGCACTCTCCTTTTAGTGAAAAAAAAAAACAGAGTAAAAAAGAAATAATAGATTGCTTTGAGATTTCATCAGACAAAATAGATGGGAATATGCTACTTGTATTGTAAACCACAATTTAGATTGTTGTGTTGTTTATTTCCATCTCTTTTTCAGAAGTTTATTAAATATGACCCCAGATATTTTCAGATAATTTTCTGTTGACCAATCTTTGTGGATACCTGAGATTTCTCTATACCTCACTGATGTGCAAGTTGTGGGGAGAAAGTAGTATAAACAGTCAAACCTTATTTCAGAACATTTAAATAGAAAATGTGACTCAGTTAATTCAGACCCTTCCTATAATGATAGAGGAGATTATAATGATGGAGGAGATGTGTAAAAGTAGCAACATGCTACAGTATAGTTGTTTTACAAAAGCTAATTTACAGAGAGTAGAAGCATTTAAGACTGTAACACCACTTGCAACACACATATACTGTATATACACTATATTACCAAAAGTATTCGCTCACCTGCCTTGACTCACATATGAACTTAAGTGCCATCCCATTCCTA
>CM074959.1:12488617-12499424 GCA_037577455.1 Pangasius macronema | reverse complement strand
GGAAGATGGGTAAGTTGCATGTGTGTTTCTTCTGCTGTAGTCCTAATTTATACATTACGTGTGTTTGGAAATTTGGGGCATGTACAAATTTTAAAACACTTAATGATTACATGTAATTGAATTGAAGTTAGAAACATAGAAAATGTACAAACAATATATGTAGAAGTCTATGGAAAGGAAATGAAAAAGTTCTTCTTTAAATTTGGGTGTACCCTTTGCTCACTCCCTTGTTCTGAGCATCCTTACTTTCCAGACCCTCATCAGTCTCCCTAGGAGACTGTTCTGCCTCTGCCAGAGTTACAAGCACGTCTGGTGAGAGATCTGGTGCGGTTACCTTATGGCAATGAGAGCAGTGGCTCCAAATCTCTCTCTCAGTGACACGAATGGCTGTGGGAGTTGTCAGCAGAACTCTCCACAGTCCACACTACCTTGGCCTGTATTAAACCTTCCTCCAGTGATCTTTAACTATGACCCAATCACTGACCTTTAAGCAGTGTAGGGACCCTGCGAGTGGTGTAGGATGAGTGTCTTTTACCTTTGAACACACAGACTCAACAGTTTTGCTCAGCTCAGACATGTATTTTGGCCAACAGATCATCAGTTTGCTGGAGGGATCCTTACAGCTGTGGGGATCTGAAAGGGAGAGAAGCAGTTAACCGCATGGGGACTTCAGTCAGCATTTCCAGTGGACTTAGACCTGTCTGTCTACTGGTCTGCCCACTAATACACATAAGTACCAGAGGGAGTGCCTGCATCCAGCTGAGACCTGTATCAGCCATAATTTTGGCTAATTTTAGCTTTAACCTTTCGACTGCCCCAGCAGACTGGGGCTTGTAAGCACAATGTTGTTTCAGATCAAAATCAAACTTCTCTCATAAGTATGTATTGACCTTATTCATGGTGTACTATTGTCGAATGACAGTTTTCTGGGGACTCCCCATCTAGGAATCACTTCTCTAACCAGGTGTTTTGCAACTGTGCATATTGTTTCCTAAGCATTCAGGGAATTTTGAGAACATGTCAACAATCACTAAGCAGTAACTGTAACACTGAGCAGGTGTTAGTTCAATAAAATCCATCATTAAATGTTTGAAAGGTGCATCAGATGTGGGGTGTGCACTCTGCAGAATGTTAGGCACTTTCTCACTATTCAGTTGTAGGCATGTAACATATTTGTTACGAAATTGTATTGCAAAAGTTGAAAATCCTGGAGCATACCAGTATCTATTTACCATGTCTACCATACCTCCCTTAGATACATGGTCTGCACCATGCATGAGTTTGGCCAAATAAGGAAAAAAGGTCTTTAGGATGGCTGGCCTCTGCTGGGCATCAAACCAAACACTGGTGAAACATCTGATTACAAAGACATCTGCAGAGAGTATGTGTCCTGAGGTTGTGTCGTTTTCAGGCAAATAAGCTATGGCATTTCCCTGAGAGACAGGATCTGTATCACAAGCATGTACTTTGCATTTACAGACAGAAATGGATTTAGGAAGGAGAAAAGCATCCAGTAGATTCATGAATTTTGTGTGCGATGAGTTTGCCAGATGAAGTAACAAAACCTCTGTGTTTGTACAAAACACCAGTACCATGCAGTATCTTGAATGCATAATTATTCTCAGTAAACATGGTCAATGTCTTATTCTCAGCTAAAATACATGCTCTAGTGAGAGAGACCTATTCAGCGGCCTTAGCTGTAAATGAAGCAGGCAGTTTGTGACTTTCAATAACTGAATGTTGATCACACACTGCATTATGCAGATGAAGGTGAACCATCTTAGAGTCTCTAAGACTGAAGCCATCAACAAAATAAATGCAATCAGCATTAAGATATAGTATGTCAGTTGGGTCTGGTCGTCATTAGGAAATAATATCCAAAACAGTCTGGCAGGATCAGGGACAATGGGAACAGATGGAAAGACAGCATCATTAACAAGACTTGTACCATGCTGTATATGCCATTTTTCTTTTTCACAGCGAGTAGAGGGCTGGAAACGGAGGGAGTGTGTGCAGGGTGGAATCACACCTTTTTTCAACAACAAGGAAATGATTTCACTCAGACCCTGTTCTGCTTTCGCAGAAAGAGGATGCTGCCTTCTATAAGGTCTGTAATTTGATTTAGGAACCACCTGCAGGGGCTGAACATTTTTCATACAGCCGATATCAAAAGTGTCTGTAGACCACAAAGCAAGAGCAATCCTTTCTAAAAAGGGAAAGGAATCCTTTTCTTGTTACTGATACATCGGTTTCCACATACACGTCCTTTCTAGAGCGGACAGCTGCAGTGTTTGAAATATTAGGAAAGAGGTTTGTTTATAGAGATGGTTAGAAACTGAAGGCACCCCTCTGTATTCAGTCCCTACATTCTAGAACACTTTTCATCCAACTTCCAACTTCCTTCCAATTACCTCCACCTCCACCACTCTCCTCAACCCAAAATAGAGTTTGCTGCTTGTGACTGAGTTGCATGGACGCATCAATAAACTGACTGTTCTGAAATATATGATGGTTAGGGTGACTTTTTGCATGTGGGTTCCACGGATGAGTCATGTCTTGTTGTAGCTGTTCCAACTTCCAAACTCAGGCCATGACTTTAGTCCACTCTTGATTCCTCAGCTTGATCACGTCATCCAGAGATTCCAGGTCCTTGACACTGGCCAGCATTCACTTTTGGACTTTGATCATGACATCTTTGACCACTGAGTCCAATTCAGCCAGTTCAAGGGGCCGATACACAAAAATGGTGTCTCCATGTGTTGCTTCGTTACCGTCATCCTGTCCTGCCCGAGGATTAGGAAACTGGATCAGCGGAATTGGTGTGAGGTCGATGATGCTTCTCCTGTTTGGAAAGGATTTGTTGATGATCTGAGACATATTTTCATGTCTTGCTCCACTGGTTTTGGCTTCTCTTCCTTTGGTTTAACTACTGGAGGGTCTTCTCACTGAGGAGGCACTAGTTCTTCACTTCACTTTCAGGTGGCATAGAAGGTTCGGCTCTGGGTGCAAATGCTGAACTAGCTGGGTAAGGAGGAGAAGGAGGATGTGAAGTCAAAGACAGACTCACCGATCTCTTTTTGATTTATAGTAAATCCTAGCAGTTTTTTCTTCATCTTGTCTCTTTTTTCTTCCTTCACTAATATCCTGTCTATGCTTAGCCTCTGTCTCCCATTTAGCAAATGATCCCCAATCCATACCACCTCTGGAGTTTTTTTTCCTTCTAAAATTCTCCTACACGTCTCTAACTTAGTAACACTCAGGGTGCCTTTTTCTGGAAACTTCCCTTTAGTTAGCTTGTACCATAATTTTACTTGATTGCATTCAGTATCTCTGCAACTTTTCTCCACCTCATTTAATGAACCACTATATCTTTTGCTACTAGAAGACTCCATTTTTATTTTTTTAAGACTTAAATGTATTCTTAGAAAATAAAGTAGGAAAGGAAGAAAGAAAGGAAATAAGGATTTTTTTTTAGAAAGAAGGGATAGGAAAAGATATTCTTGTGCACTTTCACTTCATGCTTTACAACTTAGTACGTCTACCAAGAGAGTTGCAGTTAAATACTAGGTATAAACTCAGTACACTACCTTTACGTTTAAAACTCTGCAACTTAACAGTAAACCTCATTTACTGCGGGTCCCCTTGACCCTTATCAAAATATTCTACTTGAGCAAATCAAGAAATAAATTCACTTACAAAATTTGTAGTTCCGTCACTCAGTGGAGCAGCTGCTGAGAGCTAGATGAGTGTCCCAGTTTCTGAGAAAAAAAATCACTCGGTCCCAATTAAAGGTTCCACTGAGATGTTGGATCCCACCCAGGGATGCCAAGAAATGTGGTGGAAATTCACCCGTAAAATGAAAAATCACTACAACACGTAAACGTGCTCAAGCAAATATTTATTTCATCAGCAACTGCTCACGAGCCCGGGTAGTCACTCTTACCTTACCAAGGGTACCTTACCTCAGAGTACTACGAGGGACTTCAGACTGCACATGGATATATATAGAGACATGAAGAGTAAAATACATGATTGTATTTTATGTATTCCAACGATCAGGCAATGTTTTTCCAATCTTCAACCGTCTTGTTTTGTTGAACCTGTGCCCACTGTACACAGAACACAACACAGAACACAAATGAGGTTTGCCTTCCATGGACAGGCATTCCAATTCAAAGTATTATCCTTCAGTTTCTCTCAAGCACTACAAATGTTCTTGAGATGTAGGCATATGGCTCTGCAGTGTCAGAGGCATCAGGTTACTGTTGTATTTGTACAACTGGCTCCTATGTGCCTCTATCAGGGAGCCGGCCATCTGGGACACATCCACCCTCCTTGCACACATTACAGCATTCATTTTCACTGAATATTCAGAAAAGACATCCACAGAAACAGACCACACAATTCACTGATATGAAGTTAGATTCATTGCCACCTATTGTGGCATGCACTATCCAAGTGATTCTTACCACCTCTGGTGATTAAGAGGTGTGAAACCACCAGGGAACACTAGTTACATATTTGCATGGTTATATGAACACCAGATAGCCTCCAGGGTTCAATCTGGTCAAAGAGTCATTTTGTGATGTTCTTTGAATTTCTGTGTGTGTGCACCTGTGCACAAGAAGGTACCAAGGTGATATTCACTGCACCTGGTGGTTATTCACTTTTACTTGTGTCATATATGTAACTAATGTTAGCCAACTAATTTTCTGATACAAAGCAGCTCCATTCCATGGCTGTAGTTATGGCTGATGAGAAGGGAAATTTACTGTGGAAATTTACTTACTTGTGGTAATGAACCAACAGATAACTCAAACATGAACCCAGAAAACACACATGGAAACACAGTCGAGAACTAGCAATAACAAACTGAAACTAAACTTCAGAACTGAGAATACTTCGAACAAAGACTAGAAACAACCATGGATGTCATCAACTAGGAATTCATGAGTGAGAGGTTGAATGTGACTTATATAATGCTGCTGAATGGCTAGGAAATGAGCTGCAGATATTAGTGTTCCGGAGTGTTCCAGCACAATGAGTTTGTTGTTGTGACACATCCACGAGTCAATGTTTGACCTTCCTAGGAGGGGGTCAGTACCTAGTATATGAAGGGAGGAATCTGTATTATTGCAATAGTCATTTGTTTTAAATAGCATACACATGGTGAGCTTAGAAGTGGGTAGGGGATGTATGAAAAGTCAAATTGCAGCAAGCCTTTTAGAGTAATTCTCTTAATATGTCTGCAAATCACATTCCACAATCTCTGATTTTGGACCTAAAGAATGCAACATACTGGCCAACGTAAAGGGGTGTGTTTTGACATACTCCAGAATGCAGTGTTATGTGATTTGAATAAGAGAAATTCAAGTGGTGCAGTGATCCTGTCAGGAGAAGAAACACTGACATCTTGTGGGTAGGAACTGCATGGAGAAAGAGCTGCTGAACAGGAGGGGTGACACTGTCAATAAAAAAAAGTGAAATGTGGCAGCACAACGTAAAAAATACATTAAGCCTGACACTGAGAGGTTTCTAAATAAAATAGCACAATGAATCATTTTAAGTCATTTAAATAATATAGAATATAAAAGGTATAAATTTCAGATGAAAAATCAATCAAATACAACAAACTCAGTTTGGGAAAGTTTTCACAAATTGAGCTCTGTCTAAAAAGTACATTATTCTCATACTAATGTTTTATTTTTCATTTTCATATGCCAAGGTAAACCTAAATCTCGATTTAAAAACAGTTACTGCCCTAGCGTTCAGAATGGTGTCTGGAACACTATTTTGCTATGTTTAATTGTTTTACCTCTGTCATTAGTAATAGGGTTACTTGTGAGAGGTGTAGACTATTAGGCATTATGATGGAAAAGATTTTAGCATTACAGGTTTTAGCAGAGGAAGTTCTGGGTGTGTTAGGTAGAGATAGTGAGACCCTAATTCTGGCATTAGAGCCCTCACAGCATGACAAGTCAGTCATGACTCGGCAGCAAAGACAAGGTTAACACAAAGACTCAGAACACTCCTCTGTTATTTTTGTGTCAAACAGGTTTGCTCTCCTTAGTGAGACACCCACTGAGAAGGACAGCACATTAACCAAGGAGAACCAAATATTACATTACAGTAAATACAATAATACAATACAAGTCAATTCAAGTCAGGTGGCATTATTGTCATTTCAACCATATACAGCTAGTACAGTACACAGTGAAACGAAACAACATTCCTCCAGGGCCATGGTGCTACATAAAACAACACAGAACTACAAGAGACTGCAAATTACTACATAAAGTGCACATGCAAACATGTACAAACAGCACAAGACAGTACAATAACTACTAAAACAGGACAATAGGCACACAGTAAGCGACAGTGCAGCGCCGACCAGTACACAGTTCTAGTATGAAAGTGTCAGATATAAAAGTAGGGCAAAAGAATAACAATATAATAGAATGGTATGAATGTAAACGGAACAACTATGACATAGTATTCAGCAGATAAGCTTATACCATATGTCGACATAGCAGTTATTGGGGTAGCAGCCAGGTAGAGAGTATAGTAATGACAAGAATTATATACAATATTTTTTTATAAATACAGTAGCAGCAAAAAAATGCAGGTAGTAAATACAGAAATACACAAAAATTGCAAAGAGAGTGTTCAGTTGAGTATGAGTGTGTGTGTGTACGTGTGGGCATGTTGTCAGTCCAGTCTCGGCGTATTGAGGATTCTGATGGCTTGGGGGAAGAAAGTGATAAAAGTCTGGTCGTGACGGCTCAAATGCTTTTGCCAGACCACAGGAGGGTGAAGATTTGTGTGTGGGTTCAGCCTTTCCTCAGCCTTTGGAGAAAGAGAGGTTGCTGGGCTTTCTTGGTTATGGAGCTGGTGTTGAGAGACCAGGTGAGGTTCTCCTCCAGGTGAACACCAAGGAATTTGGTGCTCTTAACGATCTCCACAGAGGAGGCATCGAGGTTCAGCAGAGAGTGGCTACTTCATGCTCTACTGAAGTCAACAACCATCTCTTTAGTTTTGTCCACATTCAGAGACAGGTTGTTGGCTCTGCACCAGTCCGTTAGCTGCTGCACCTCCTCTCTGTATGGTGACTCATCGCTCTTGCTGATGAGATCCACCATGGTCATGTTATCAGTAAACTTGATTCGAGTTGTGCATTGCTTCACAGTCGTGAGTCAGCAGAGTGAACAGCAGTGGACTGAGCACACAGCCCTGGGGGGCCCCAGAACAATACAATACAAGAACATAATACAATTCAATACATCTGTTTTTGGCCTATGGGGGAAAAAACTGTGCAGGATTTCCAATTTGGAGGGAAACACTGAAGAAGTGGGGTCAGCCATGATTGCTCTGTTCTTCACCCTAGATGGGTCCAGGTCAGTGAAGATGAAAAGCTGACAGCAAAACATTTTTTCTGCACTCCTTATGGCACGCTGTAGTTTGAGTCTGGAGTGTGAAGTTGCAGAGCTGTTGGTGTACAGCGAGCAGAGCAGGTCAGAAAGTGCACAATTTTGTGGAGTTGGTTTTGAGGTAGAGTGGGTCTGACATGTGGTCACCCATTCTGCCACCCTTTTGGACAGGAAAACGATAATCCAACAACAAACAGATGAACATACATTAAGCTGTCTTAGTTTATCCAAGAGTAAGTCAGGGTTGATATTATTGAAAGCAGAGCTGAAATCCAGAAACAGAATGTGGGTATAGGTATGAGATGCTGCAGGCTGTGGTGCACAGGCAAAATTTATCCCAAATTTATCCCAAAGCCAAGCCAAATTTACACCTGTTAACTCTATATGCAAACTGGAGGGGATGTTGAAGGGCATCTGTCATGATTTTGAGGTGGTGCAAAATTCTTTCAAAGCCATTCACAGACTTAAAGCAATAAATCAACTGTTCTTAATCCTGTAAGCAGGAGATTGTCTCTTTCTTGGGAACTGGAGTGATAATTAAAATTGAAATAGACAGACACAGTACAGTGGGCTAGGGCCTGATTAAATAGATCAGTAAGAATAGGAGTCATTCTGAGGAATGCCTGAGTGATGCTGGTGAGACACGGTCAGGGCCTGCCACCTTCCTGGTCCTCAGTTCCTTCTGTGCATGAGATGCTTTCCTGTCAGGGCAAACCAGTCTGGCCTTGCTGCCCACGGAACTGATGCTCACTAGATGTTTTTTTTTTGTAATATTGTAGAGAGACTCTAGAATGTTGACTCTAGAGAGTGTTGTGCATGAAAATCCCAGAAGATCAGCAGTTACTGAAATATTATACATGTGTGACCCTAAACCTAGACCCAGGGCTGTTGGTTAATACATGCAGAAAACAAAATGATAAAAGTAGACTATACACAAAACAATTTGCTTCCAAACATATTTGCATTATTTTCTAGAATCTTAAGTTTAGAAGCTGCATGTGTTCTGGTTTCCATACCACTAATGTAAAAAATGTAAACATTGTTTACACACAAGCATTGTCTACACATCTATTTGTATTATGTAAAATTTTAAGTTTGCAAGATAAAAGTGCTCTGGCTTGTGTAACCCTAACCTGACCCCAGCCCAAACCTATAGGTTTAATACATGCCAAAGTTGATAAAAATCACAACAGAAGTACACACAAAACTACTGGCTTCAATGTGAAGGAAAAGACGACAAAAAAATAAAGACCCCCTTTTGAGTTGTCCCAAGCCTGTCTCCCATCTCCTCATTTCCACACAAACCTGTAAGAGTGTTAACATTTTAATATAAACATTTAATGTGTTTCAGTGTGAATTTTAGCTTTAACTCACCTAGATCAACTGGACAAAAAAGCAAGCTCTTTTCATGTAGGGATATAAAAATATATTAAAAATATGTAGGCAAGACAGACACAATGGCTGTGGACACACTTAAGGGAAGTAAATGATGGTGGCGAGAAGGAAGTCTGTTCAAAATTACAGCTTGTTCTAACACAAAATCACAAAGATAGTCGTTGAGCATAAACAGATCAGATATAATATACAATGGTGGCAACAAGGTATGGGAAAAAGGGCAATTACCAAGAAACTGGAAAGAAGTGATAAAGTAGCGATGTGGAGAGCAGGGAAGGATGGAACTGATCCAGGGAGCTCCACTGGCGAGCACTGGCAGCACCCATGTGCAAACGCATGGAAGAAATGATTAATGAAAGGCTTACGTGTTGTATAGAAACAAGTACCTTATGACAACCAGTTTGCGCTGATTTAGAAGAGGGAGAGGAACAATGGACCAAATTTCTTGTATAGAACATGAAATAGGAAATACTCAGAAAAATTAATTACAGAAATTAAATTGAAAATAACAAAATGAGTCCTTTACTGCTCTCAATCATGATTTTTGATTTAATGAGTTTTTTCACAATTAGAGGAAGAGGAAGAAACATTGTTTTTATTGTTAAGAAACTACAAGAAGCTATCAGAAAAGTTGAAGAATGATCTCTCAAATGGGGCTTTAGATTTTCTATAGAGAAAACAAAAGCACTATTTACAAGCAAGGAAACAAAGATTTCATGGAAACTAAGTTTATATGGATTGTAATTGGAAGAGGTGACATGGTTTGATGAAAGATCAACCTGGTCAGTACATTATAAAGAAAGTAATTAATAAATGCAAAATGGTTCTTAATGTAAAGAGATTCCTAGCAGGCTATGTATGGGGAGCAGAAAGAACAAAATAATGAAAACAGTGAAAACAAGCTGATTTAAGTATATGTTGCAAAACCTTACAAACTAATAGCATCATTACAAGTTGAAAAGGCATATAAATCATATTAAGCTTAGTCCAATAGTGCCTCTCTCTCATTCTCTCTAGTACCACCTTGAAGAAATAAACATAAATGAAAAATAAGCATAGTGAAAATAAATATTATAGTTATGTACAGATATACAGTCCCAAAGTATTGGAACAGCAAGGCCAAATGTTTTTTTTTTTATACACTAAAGTCATTTGGGTTTGAGATCAAAAGATGAATGTACATGTACATTTGTACACAATTGATAAATATAATGTGAATTTTACCTTTTATATCACCTAGATGAACTCAACAGCTCAGTAGCAAGCCTTTTACCTGTAGGGAAAAAATTCATTAAAAATATGTAGGCAAGACAGACACAATGGCTGTGTTCACACTTCAGGAAAGTAAATGATGTAAATGTGCACAATATCATTTGTACACATTATTTGTACTGGGAAGAAATTAAATATACTGACTATTACACCTTTAAAAATAAATTGTTTGACAGTTTTGTTTTGGGTTTTTTCCCCCTCACTTAAAGCAGATATTTTCTGAAGGTATACAGTCGGTTTTTACTCCGCACCAGTAGGTGGCCGTAATGCACTGTTGTTTACTAACCGCCATAAAACAGGAAGAAGCAGCAGAAGCTTTTTGTTGTTGTTTTTTTAAACAATAAGCCATGTACAAACAACGTCGCAGTATATATATTCTTCTATATAGGACAAAAGATTCATTGCATTTTTCTTTTTTCCTTCAGGACATAAACTCATAATACAATGCACAAAACGTTGGTTTAACTTTCAATTAGATTTGTGTATAAAATATTTTCCCAGCAGAAGTATATTATTAACAAGGAAGTCATCTTTGTTATTGTTCAATATCAGTCCAAAGATAATGTCGTTCACTGAAGTTTTTAAGGTGAGGCACCTTTGGGTAAAGCCAGTCATGAATATCAGACCACAAAGCAACCGCATACATACAATGAAAAACAGATGTTCCGTGGTTTCAATATCATCACAAAATATACATTTATTAGAGTCAAATC
>CM074959.1:12439092-12454603 GCA_037577455.1 Pangasius macronema | reverse complement strand
TTTATTTCTGTAAAGCTGCTTTGTGACAATGTCCATTGTTAAAAGCGCTATACAAATAAAACTGAATTGAATTGAAACATTAGTTTGTTTAAGTGGAGGTAGATGGATGGGGAAATTTTTCTTTTTATTGCTGAATACCTATGCTTATTTGTCAGGAGAGTCCATCCATCCATCCATTTTCCATACCGCTCATCCAACACTGGGTCGCGGAGGAGCCTGGAGCCTATCCCAGAGAACTCAGGGCACAAGGCGGGTGCCAACCCATCGTAGGGCACAATTGCACACATTCATCAGGAGATTGAAATATAGAAAGACAAAAATATAGCACATACACTCTCCAATTACATGTTGCTTATTTGAATGCAACTTCCAGTAACATTTCAAAATAGTAGCACACAAAATCTGTTTTTGTTGTTACAGTGATATTTCTAATATTAATTTGTAAAATAAATGAATAAAACAAAAGAGGAGATGGTAAGTTTCTCTCACTACACTATTTGTAAATCACACATGTAAATCAACCCCATGTGTAGTCGTGACCCCTAGTTTGGGAATTCTTGCTGTAAGTGATAAAAAAATATTTACTTGTTTCTTTTATATAAAAAGACTGACAGGAGTCCCATGTAAACACAGACAAGCACTCTGGAAATAGTTTTCCAAACAGGTTTTCTCAACCACATACTGCTGTTCTACATATTTTCCAGGTTATTTCTACTAGTAAGAAATAATAATAATAATAATAATAATAATAATAAAAATACTATTGGACCTTTAATGAAAAGCTCCTCTCTTCCACTGACTGGATTCAACTACTTTCTTTTGGGTTTCCACCTGCAGTTTCAGATAATCCCGCAAGCTTTCTATAGGATTGGCGTCTGGGGTTTTTGTTTGGGGATCTTTGGAAAGTTCTACTATCATGAGGTAGATGAATCAGCATGAAACCACTTGGACAAACTTATTATCTCCCCCTTTCCTCACATAAAGGATGATTGAGTTGAATGTTATATTTGATAATGCTAGCCACGTTTGTCTTTCCAAACCCCACTGCAGTCTTAGCAGTGGGCATGTGAGAGCAAATTTGGCGAGCGTCCTAGCCCTATTAGCCTGCTTTTAAGTAGCTAATTTGCTAGCGATAGACAATGTTATTGGAAAGTCCAATGCTAATTAACGTTAGATGCCAAACTTTAGTCATTTCAGGTAATGTTTCTGGCTGTTGATTATGAAATCAATACTTTAAATATTGTTACTAGCTAACTATTTCTGCCAGAAAAAAAGCTAGCAACTAAAGTTAGCTACCTAATAGTGTTAACTAAGCTTACTCTATACCTCATTTGTATTTCACATAATGTTTGAAGGCCATTTGTGTGTAATGCAATGTTATCTATCCGTATAATTATCAGGACCAACTTGTGTATAAAGTTAAATGTAAGAAATAAGGTACTCCTTGGCAGTGACCATGGCTGAGTACAATTGCATTGTAGCAGCAAAACTGACCCAAATGCTGGGTTGTTATCAAATTTCTAATTGAAAAAAATAAAATAAAAAGCTGGGTTGTAACGTTAAGGACCCAAAAGTTGGGATAACATAATATGAAATAACCCAGCAAAATGATCCAATCTGGCCAGTGACTGGTTATGTAAATAACCCAGCATTTTTAGAGTGTGGTCACAGGGTGTTGATTAATTTTCTATAACAGCAGCTCTGAAAATAGTTTCAGCTGAAAGGCAAATTACAGGTTTATATTAATACAATGGTTATATTAATGCAATGTTACATCATTGGCTACGCATACATGCACATCAAACTCTGTTAAAGGTCTATATTTGGGTTGCAGCCATATTCTGAATACGATGTTTATATGTTTACAGGCATCAGAATATTCCTGTATACATGGTTGTAAGTATGCCTGAGTTGGTATTCCTAAATACCTAGCCTACATCTAAGCGATCTGTTAGCACCCACAATTCCTTGCAGACTGTGCATTCTTATATACACCGATCATTAAAACCACCTGCCTAATATTGTGTAGGTCCCCCTTGTGCTACTGATACAGCTCTGACCTGTTGAGGTATTGACTCCCCAAGACCTCTGAAGTTG
Organism: Pangasius macronema; assembly: GCA_037577455.1. Classification (NCBI taxonomy): domain Eukaryota; kingdom Metazoa; phylum Chordata; class Actinopteri; order Siluriformes; family Pangasiidae; genus Pangasius; species Pangasius macronema. The sequence goes on along the minus strand of CM074959.1, from coordinate 12,452,506 downwards.
TGCTGTGGTATCTGGCACCAAGACATTAGCAGCAGATCCTTGTACATTTCGAGGTGAGGCCTCCATGGATCAGACTTGTTTGTCCAGCACATCCCACAGATGCTCGATTGGATTGAGATCTGGGGAATTTGGAGGCCAAGTCAACAACCTGAGCTCTTTGTCATGTTCCTCAAACTATTCCTGAGCAATTTTTGCAGTGTGGCAGGGTGCATTATCCTGCTGAAAGAGGCCACTGCCATTAAGGAATACCGTTGCCTCAAAGGGGTGTACTTGATCTGCAGCAATGTTTAGGTAGGTGGTACGTGTCAAAGTGACATCCACATGAATTCCAGGACCCAAGGTTTCCCAGCAGAACGTTGCCCAGAGCATCACACTGCCTCCGCCAGCTTGCCTTCTTCCCATAGTTCATTCTGGTGCCATCTCCTCGCCAGGTAAGTGATGTATGCGCACCCAGCCATCCACATGATGTAAACTAAAATGTGATTCATCAGACCAGGCCACCTTCTTCCCCTGCTCTATGGTCTAGTTCTGATGCTTACGTGCCCATTGTAGGTGATTTCAGCGGTGGACAGGGGTCAGCATGGGCACTCTGACCGGTCTGCGGCAATGCAGCCCCATATGCAACAAGCTGCAATGCACTGTGTGTTCTGACACCTTTCTATCATAGCCAGCATGAACTTTTTCAGCAATTTGTGATACAGTGGCTCGGATTAGATGGGCTAGCCTTCTCTCCCCAAGCGCATCAGCTAGCCTTAGGTGCCCATGACCCTGTCACCGGTTCACTGGTTGTCCTTCCTTGGACCACTTTTGGTAGGTACTAACCACTGCATACTGGGAACACCCCAGAAGAACTGCCCTTTTGGAGATGCTCTGACTCATTCATCTAGTCATCACAATTGGCCCTTGTCAAAGCTTACCCATTTTCCCTGCTTCCAACACATCACCTTCAATACTGACTATTCACTTGCTGCCTAAAATGCCCCCATGACAAGTGCCACTGTAACGAGATAAGCAATGTTATTCACATCACCTGTCACTGGTTTTAATGTTATGGCTGATCGGTGTATCTCCTTTCAGTGGATTTCCTGAATAAGGTGTTTACATGCAACAAATTTCTAATTAAAACAGGCATATTGCAAGGGTGGGAAATCAGAAATGTCTGAAATCAGAGTATTGTCTTAATCTGAATCGCACAACCGGATTGCTGCGTTTACATGCCTCAATACTAATTAGAATATTGCCAAATTCCGATTAATATCAGAATATTGATGTGCATGTAAACATATCCATTGTTTCTATAGCAAGAGCTCATTCACAGGGACATGTATGTTGAACACTAATAATAATAAACAAATTTAAAAAATGTTTTAAAAAAAGTATGACCATTGAAATTGTGAAATTGATTGAAATTTCTTTAAGGAGCTGGTTATTTAGCATTACGGAAGGAGTCTCCAGTGGCAGCACTTTCTAACAGTCAGAGGTAAAGCAGTAACTTTAAGTTTTCAGGCATGGGAAAATCTTCAGGACAGAGGAGTTCATACTTTGTGCTTTGTTATAGGAAAATCAACTTTGGGTGCTGACAGTAATTCAAATCTTCACACCACTTCTCATTGTTGATTACCTTCCTATAGCTGCACATCACCAAATGATTTATTCCTTACATTATTCATATACTGGATATGTCTGTGGATTGTATCAGCTCATACATACACAGCCATGTATTAGATTACCTTATCCGCAGCAGGTGTGATAGACTCTGATTTAGGAAGGGTAGGAGGGTCCAGAAACATGAGTGATGAGTGCTGGTGTTTGTAGTTAGTTTCCAGAAGCAGGCGCTATAATTCTAACTCGCAAGCTCGTGCACCCCTGTTTCCTGCGGCACAGTGGTACAGTCCAGGCTCTGCCTCTCTCCCTATGGAGTTGTTGCTGAGGAGCTTTCAGACTTTAGGGCAGTGAGAGAGAGAAAGAGAGAGGGAAAGAGAGAGAGTGTGTGTGTGTGAAGCGGGCGTTGACATGGCGCTTGGAAAGACTGCCCGTTATCTCAGGAATAACCCGAATCAACCGGGCACACATTTTACACTTCTGATTCTTCTCGGCTTCGCATGTGGTAGGTGTTTTTATTCTCTGGTCGGTTGTTTTTTTTTGTTTAAAGGTACAACTACGTTGCAGCAGAGTGGCTGTTTGGCAAACTATACCCATGCATACAACTCACTCAGTTGTTTTGAACTAGATTCCTGGGGAATAAACTAGCATGCAGAGTTTTTTTTCTTTCTCCTTCTCTGTAATGACTCACATGTGTTTTGTTGGACAGAGGAGTGGACTGATGTCCCACATTTGGGGCACGCGGATGATGTCCAGCCATGTGGACATATCGGAAAAAGTTGACAGGGCGGATATACTCCAGCTATAACTTAGTTTGCAAAAGCCAAGCAGCAAATTCTGTTTAGATTTCTTGGCCTCTTTCCAAGTTTTTTTTTTTTCTCTCCCTCCGGTAAGTCGCGGCACGAGCTCGCGCGTGTCGCGCGGCGGAGGAATCTCGCGCGTTGGTTGTGGGATCTCCGGCTGCCATGGAGACGAGCTCGAGATACAGGAGCCGTAACCGCACACAGCTCACGAGCTGAACAGACACAGAGTCAGAGCAGTGACGCCACACCACCCCTCTGACATGCTGACATGCTCTCAGCAGAGGGGTTTGGATGCACTTCTTAAACTACAGCAGATCTCTGGAAACTGATGAAGCAGGCAATTATAGTTCACATCTGCACTCGTTTTTGGCATTCATACCGCACGTGCTCAGTTCGAGGGTTACTGCTAAAATCCATTTTTCCCCTCACATGATGGATCACATTATAATTTTTATCACTAGTCTAAAGAAGAAACCTAAACCCTATTAGGACTGGATTAGTTTTACTTGGGGAGGTAGTATAATGATGATAATAATAAAATGATTACCAAACTATCTCTGGGATTTTAGTCCTGTCATGTAAGTAATAAAAAAAAAGTTTAAACCGACTGTTAGTGCAAATGTTTAGAAAGATTGTTATATTCTACTTTCTATCAAATGACCAGTAAAAATAACCCCAGGTAAGATATATTTCGGCCGAACGTACATGACCGTAAAGATTGTTATATATCCTGTGGCGAAAGAATCTGAAGTATAAAGACACTCCAGAAAAGCTTGATCTTTTCTATCATCTCTCACCGAATCCAAAATGAAGCTGAGCATCAGCCAGGTTTGAAACACAGAACAATAAAATGTAGCTATAGCTGGTCTTTAAAAGGATGTGTCTGAGAAGCAGTGCTTACTGGGTTTTAGGGAAGTTTATTCCCTGTGTCTCAATTCGCCTACTATCTGTCCTAAATAGTGTCCGAGATTAGAATTAGTGTGTCCCAAATCATAGTATGTTGAAATGAGTATCCCAGATGTACCTGGACGGTCTACTATTTCCCGTAGATTTATGATGCGTTTTGACATAATATTGCCCACAATGCCTTGTGCAAGGGAGGAGGAGTTTTGTGACGATTTGCTTCGCTGCATTCAAGGACACATTTTAGAGAGGTCTAAATGAAATGTGGAAAAATAAATCAAAGGAATGATGAATTAAATTATATAGTATAAATTATATAAGGAGTAATGAATGAAGAAAAAGCTGGTTAAGTCATGTGACCTGCTAATGATCAAATTTGCATGGCCATGCCCACTACAGTAAATATTTATTATAAAAGACAAAACAGTGAATTTGTATTAAAATGAGGTGTTTTGTAGTACACATTGATTTAAATTTTTTTTTTTTTATCGTGCATGCATACGCAAAGACACACCTATCTCTGTCATTTATACAGAGGTTGCTTATCTCGTGTGAATCAGTTATAATTACTACAGGTGTCCTGCAGCAACATTACTTAACACACACATGCCTGGAAGGAAAATCCCCCTACAAATATTATTTTACACATGGAAAAAGGAGAAAGATTAAATGAACAGTATTTTTTAAAAGTTGAGTAATCATATGAAATGGGAAATGTGTATGAAGTGAAGTGACGTGTAGCCAAGTATGGTGACCCATACTCGGAATTTGTGCTCTGCATTTAACCCATCCAAGTGCACANCACACACACACACACACACACACACTCTGTGAACACACACCCGGAGTAATTCTACTTAATGTAGAATTAAGTTACATAGTATATAAGATGGGTGAAGTTAGAGTAACTCGATAGATCACGTAGCACCTGTCATGCATAGACTCTAAGCCAAGAGAAATGTCAAACAGTACAATTTTAGATCATTTGATGAATTGCAGTTTCTGCAAGACTGTTAAAAATGCCAAAATAATTTATTATCTGAGAAAGCATGGAATTTAAATTCACCCATTCCAGTTATGGAAAAGTATGGCTATTCAGATTGTGGTGAAAAAAGTAACTTTCTGTTAGTACCTATAAACATTTCCTTATTTTCTGTGCATTTCTTATTTACAGTTAATGACCTTTTAGAAATGTCAAGAAAACTGAACAGAGAAAGTATGGACAGCTTTAACATCTGGAAAAATGTCTTAAAGTGTTTGGAGAAGCCGATTTAGATAGCAAATTTTACACATTGTTATTTAACTCGGTTCTAGTTTGTGGCAAAGTGTAATTAAACGTGCTTATTTGGTGCCTATTCTAAGGAGCATTTTTTAAATACAGCACTCCAACTACAGCTAGCTTCATGAAAGTTTTCTTTTATTAAGAAAGCTAGAGCGTGACGTTTGCCTTTATGGTAACAATCAACGAGTCCGTATAATTAATTCTCACCAGCGCAGCATTAAGACAAATGTCGAGATTTGTATTGGATTTCAGTACCAGAGACAGAGCTGTATAGAAAATGTAAGATTAAATGTCATTTTGCGGTTCTCGCGGTTCACATTTGACAACTTTTATTGTAGCCTTGTTGCAAAATGTCTGAAAGTCTAAATGAATGACTGCAGCTGGTGAAAGTCATTCATTTGTAAAATGAGTCTGAGTTTCATTAATCGAAAACAAAAGTTGATCTATTTAGCTTTAAGCGTGCACCATAGTTGGTCATTAACTCCACATTCTTGTCTGAAATGACAAAAATCAGACACAGGGTTGACTCTAGCGTTGCTTAAGAAGTGATTCCCAAGCCATATGATTCTTTTTTTAAAAACAAAATAACCCCCAAAAGTTTAGCTGCCTAGAATGATGTGATTTTATACACAAGCACGCATGACTTCCCACCTGTCACCAAACACGGACAAACTGAGGTGCTTTCTTCAGTGACAGGAAAAGTAAAGCATCAGTCTGGGTCTTGTTTCCAGTTGCCGGGTTTGTGCAAACAGATCAACACCTTCTGTCAGGCCGGGCAGAGTGAGTGGTTTGTTCAGTTTTACCTACTGATATTTACCACTGAATTCCACCATTGTCCATTCCGGTTTATTGGGCTCATGGATGGGAACAATGTCACCTCTGTGTGTGGCCACCATGCTGTTTAAGTAAACGTTTGTCCACTGATTGAGGATGTTTGCAAGCCATGCTTGTCTTTTCCTATTTAAAGTGTACTGTGGCACGGATTGTGCACGTATTGCTGTTTGTAGGTGTATTTTATGGTTTAAGTAGCAGTGATCTTTGCCCTAGCTTTCTGCTTTCTGCTTTTTGGAGATGTTATAAAACTGTTAATGGTTAATGTTAAAAAAAAAAAAAAAAGCCAAAACAAAACAGATCTCTTGTTGAAAAGATGAGACCCAAATCTAAAAATAAAGTGTAAACATTTGGGGGCATGCAGTTCTAGGAAAATATTCTATTCATCAGTAGGGTGGTGTGGAGAAGCGGAGTTACTGTGGTTATTGTTTTACATGAAGCTGTGTTACATTTCCTTATCTGTGTTGTAAATGCTTAGTGTCAAACTTTGTTTATATTCATTCATTTGTTCTTTTGTTTATTTGGATTATAGAGACAGTGTTTATGAGCAGCATTATTATCGGAATTTGGCATTTTTGCTCTTCTTTTTGTGCATTAATCCCTGTGCTATTTGTAGGTTTATTTATATAGGTTTAGTTATAAGCATTTATTGAGAATTTTATACTGCATCCATGCCTGTGTATTGAAGATATGCGTAAAATCAATGGGCTCAAAGGTCAGGATAGTCCCAGAATACATGTCTCTGTCAGGGTGACCCTAAGGCTGACGGGGTCGGCCGCCGTGGCTGCCTCCTGCAGGTATCTCACACAGGCCTGGCCATTAGTTGCTCTGGCATGAATGATGGCAGCAGGGGAAAGACAGCAGGGCGGGGGAGCAATGAAACCACAAACCTCAGCGTCTTCCGGTTGGCCTGTTTCGCTGCACACAATCTCCTCCTTAGACCTAAAGTATGTACCCTCCTTGTTTTATAGAGTAATTTAGGTCTCTTGGGCATCCGTCATAGCCCGGAAATGACTGATGTCTATTCTCAGGATGTACTGATCCATCTGAGTCTCGAGTATTGAGCTAATATTGGCCTGAAACTGTGCGTCACTAACGGATCAGATCTGCTAACTCTGATCCACTGCTTTATTTGTTATCCCTGCCATAAATGGATGCAACATTGTTTTATTTTCATCATAAGCAAAAGCAAGAAAGGTACATACAGACAATCCTCACACTTACCTGTTTGAAAGACTTTGTAAAATATTAGTTTATTTATTTATTTTATATCTGTGGATTTAAAAGCACAAAATCCCTCTGCATGCGCTCATTCAGCACCAGTGGCAAAACTTTCATGTTTACACATGTGGGAGCATATATATAGGGTTTGTGGGTTCCCCTTTGTTTCAGCTGGGGGGAATATGAATATATATATATATATATATATATATGACACGTGTATGTATGTGTATATATAATGTGTGTGTGTGTATATAGATATATTTATATATATATATATATATATATATATATATATAGATATGTATATATGTATATATATATATATATATATGTATATATGTATATGTATATATGTATATGTATATATGTATATATTCCCCCAGCTGAAACAAAGCTGCTCAAGCTGAGCTTTTTTTTAATTAAGGGGAACCCACAAACCATATATAGATTTAAGAGAGCGTATGGGGGGCGGAGGGCAGTTGGGTGGAAGCAGCCAGCTTGTTCGTGGTTTTGCTCCAGTTGCAGTTCACAGGTAGCAGAAGACTCTAAAAATGACAAGCTACCCCTTTAAACAGCTACTGCAATTATTAAAATTAGTGGAAAAAACATTAGATGAGAATCAGATATGGGAATCGTATTGAAAATGTAAATAACATGGAATCTCCACTGATTGCACATACAGTATGATCCAGAATTATTGGGGCCCTTGGTCAAGATGGCTTATGAAAAAATGTCTTTGTGGTTAATTACCTTAATCTCACCCTGCTAGTAAATTAGACTGACTGTAGTTAAGGGATAGATTTTTAAGAATATAACTGTTAATTTTTTTTAACACAACCATGTGTCAGAATTATTGTCACCTCTAGAAATGTCACCGAGGCATGTCTTCATGTATATTTAAATTTATAAGAAAACTCTACCCTGAATGATTTATATATCAATATGGGATCTTCACTGGGGGAAAAGATTCATTTTCTGATTATATTCTTAGTTTAAATTTTTTTTTTTGGTTTAAACTATGTTCATCATTTTTCACTTTGGTCAGTGGTTTCCTACATTACCCACATTGCTGTTCAGCTACCTGCTGTGGTGCAGTGCTACTTACTCCTCGCGTCATCTTTACATAAGGAGGGTGATGCAGTAGCAGTTTAGTCCTTTAGCCTGGCCAGCTGTCTCACCTCCACATCTGCACACTCTGCTCAAGTAGAACAGCTTCCACAGTTTCACCTTTCATGCTAAAAAATGAAAATGGTGAGTGAGAAAAAAGCTCTTGCTCTCTTGTTTTGAGGAGCTCATAGCAATACCTGACTGTTATTCTTTATGTTTGAGATCACTGAAAAAAAATAGATCCTAATAAACACTACTATAACTGTGCTAGCAATAACAATAGCCCTGTGACATCAGCACATCACATGACCACCAAGTTCTCACAGAAATAATGGAAAAACAGCAAATTAGCCTGTTTTTCTGAGTGTTTAGGAACTCCTTAGTGGTCAGCCATGACTGTTTCACTGGGGTTTAAGCATTGGGTGTTCCAGATGGCAAATTCCCTTAGTCATCATCAGGGGTTGCGTTAACAGAGAATTTTTTTCATCAGTTACTGGATTTTACAAGCATTGACACAAACTTGTGAAGACCATCCATCATTTTAACAGATACAAAATGAGGAATTCAGTCTTGGTGTGCATGGGATTTGTCTTCCGTCCTTAAAAACAGGACATCACAACCGTTCTAGCTGTGGCTTTAAAAGCGAAAAATCCCTCTGCATGCGCTCATTCACCACCAGTGGCATAACTGCAGACTTTCATGTTTACACATGTGGGAGCATATATAGTAACATTTCAAAAACTTCAGGTGATATAGTCAGTAACGACACCAGGTACAGCACACAATCAGTGCAGCATCCCTAAATACACAAATAATTCATGCAAACATTCAGACGTCAGCTTTCACTCATTTCTCACCGATGTGTGTGTGAGGAAGAAATGGGAAAGAAATTTGTGCTATTCGCCAGGTGAGCGTATTAAGAAGTGGCACATACATCTGTAGCATTTCAAGTGTCTGGACTGATTTCAAGTGACTGGACAACAAACATCTGTTGTCTGACGAAACGTAGTTTGACAACTTCAGAAAAGCCAGCAGTGTGTGTGAGAGACCAGCTCCTGCTACAGATCCCAACTGCACAGCTAGTTTATTGGTGTTGTGTTCATTAGCAACTGTGGCTTAAATGAACTGGTTAGCTAGCCAAGTGAGAAAATGCTTACATACTGCTTACATTAATCTCAAAGTTCAAGGTTCAGGGTTCTTTGTAAAATACATTACATACATGTGATGTATTAATGTAGTGAAATGTTTTTCCTTAGTGCTTCGTCCCACAGTGCAATGGTGACACATAATAAAACCAAATATAATGAATAACATAGAAAAATAAAATAAATAATCTGGAGTGTACCATGAATATACTGGTTGAATTCACTGTCACTCATGCATTTCAGTACCGATTCGAGGTTCAAAGTGGCAATGGGAACATCGCTATTCATTACTGGATATGACGGCACAGTCATTATGAGAGAGGTCTTAATTGGTTCAGATGGTAAATTGAAAAGAAAAAAACTAGATAAAAATAAACTTTTACAGCCCTGTCTATCAACATGACAGATAATGACTTGCTGTAAAGCAAACTCTGGTCATCACTGTCAACATGGGAGAGGAATGAGCCTCACCAGTAGCTTAGAGATGCAGTTAAATTCGAACACAGGAGCAGGGAATTATTCCTGGCATTCAGCTCCGTGAGTCCCACTTAACCTTCATGCTCTTTGTTATTTCTGCTCTTTGTTTACTTTCATTTCCAATGTAGGAATGGATTTAGCCTTTTTTGTCTACTAGTTCCTTGTCGTTTGGGTCAGTAATGGTTCAGCGGTTAAACTGCTATGCTAGTTACCAGGGATTTGTGAGTTCAAATCCAAAATAAAAACCCCAATCCACAGCCCTGTGCTTGGATTGGATTCTAGCTCCTACCCAGTGATGGATAAAAGCGGCTCCCAGATGAATAAAAGTATTTACAAGTCTTCGTTTGTTCAGTTCCCTCTCACATCTTTTTGTTATTAATCCTGAACTCTTTCCATATGACTGACCTTCACTCCCTTTTTACAGAAGTCATTTGACAATCTGACATTTGGAAAATGCAAGTCAGACGTTCCTCTTAAACTGAACGCTCTCAGAACGCTTAGTAGAACGTCTGTAACCTTAAAGGTCGCCTCAAACTTTACATGAACTTGTTAATGGACGAATGAAGCATGTCTGCATTGCTTGTTCTTTTTCTTGAGTCTTTGGTTCCGTTCTTCCTCATCACCCAACTACTCTTTCTTTTCTCAGATCAATAAAAGCACTAAGAGGTTACACTGGGTCGAGACATCAGCAGTGTTGGCTAACTCAATCCTTCAGCACTTTTCTTGCTCCTCCTGTGTTTAGAGCTGCAGCTCGGCCTGCTGTAGCTGCGCCCATTAGGAGCACTTTCATGGGCTTCCAGTATGTTATATTATGATGTTGTCATTAATGCAATGTATAGTCTGGCTTTGAAGCATATGTAATAGGCATTAGATCTTTCTTGGTACAAACCAGTACTCAGCAGTCTTACACAAACTAATGAACAGTGGTCAGACAGGATATGGGGATGAGAAAAGGAAACATTATTTCATTATTTATGACTAAGCCAGACTGTGCATGGAGGGAAAATGGAGTTGGATCAGGAATGTTTTGCGGATGTTTTGTTCCCCAGTTGCTCGATCAGAGATGTTTCCAATTGGTAAAGGCTTGTATGAATAATGAATGACCTCATTTTATATCCAGCCTTTCAAATGGGTTCCTAAGAACTTAGCAGAAAGGTCGGAGGCTCTTTAGCAGAGTTTTCAGCTCGTCTTTTCTATCAACGATGACTCTGTGAACATCTCGCAGCTCCTGTGTACTGAAGGGTTAAATGAAGACCAGCCTGAGCCAAAAATAGTATCTGTATTTAAAGCTGAACCCTGCTTGTGGATTCTCGGTTGTGGAGTTGTTTGAATTCAGTAAGTCACTGTACCATAGACAGGCTGTAATTAAAACCATCTGGGCAGCGGCCAATTATTTCAGCCTACTGTAAATCTTTTAAGTGTGTGTGTGTGTGCCTTCACTGTGTAGCCACTTTTATTATCTTTCTCCATCAATATTCCAACACTGCCTCATTATAAATGAGTTTGCTTATGGATTGCTGGAAGAATCGTAAAGATAAGAAAAGTTACTTTTTGTCGGATCACTCTACCACAGTGCTAATTTCTGCTAGCGTTCCTGTGCTAGCGCTAAGCTGCAGCTGCAGCAAATTCACAAACTGCCATAACTGCTGGAGTAGTGCACCTACTGTAAAAATTCTCAAGTAGGTTTTGTAATTGAAGGACAAGCCAGTTTAGTCTCTTTGTGTGGTGAAAAACAATGTCTATACAAAGAAAGTACTTTTACAGTGTGTGGAAGAATAGCTCATGAACCCTGCGTAGAGCAGTAAAGGTTTACAAATAAAGCCACATAGTACTAAAGGTGCAATAATTAAAATAAAAAAGTAAAATAAGAGGAATCAATAAAAACTGTAATACCATAAAAATGCTAGTTTTGCAGGTTGGCCCGAGCCACCCCGAGCTCCTCCTTTCTGCATGCACGAGAGTACAGCAAACAAAAACAACGTTCAAAGCTTTAAACAAACACCAAAACACAATAGCCCTCAGTCTCGTCTCGTCTCGTCTAGTCTCGGAGGTTTGCCATAGGTGTTTTGGGGAAAAAGCTGTCTGACTCCAGACAGTGTTCATTTCAACTATGTCCACTACCACAGAGTTAGAAAAGAACATGTGCTGGATTGAGTTTCCATCCACAAAAACAAGGATCTGAGCACAAAACAAGTGTTTATGTCTGTTACACAAAAGGCTTTGTGATGAACAAAAGCAGGCGAGTTTTTCTGTGTACAGCCTGTTTCCATGGATCAAGAGCAGATTTCGGTGTTGTAACACGACCTGATTCAAATATGAATGTAGTGTCAGAGACGGACTGGTCAGACATGGAGTTTAGAGGTTTGGCATCCATTCCTCACTTTTTTTGGTGCTGTCTGACACGACAGTTGGGCGGAAAAGAGAAGAATAATAGTGTTGGTGATGGCTAAAGACAGGCTGAAATCATAACTCTTTATTTATTTATTTATTTATTTTTTATAAAGCTTGCTAGCCTGTGTCCTTGGTCAGATTGTCAATGATTCATCTGTTCTAGTCACATAAGACAGAATTCTTCTTTGTCTGTAATATTTCAGTAAAGTGCAGTGACTTCGTCTATCATCTATACAGGATCTAATAAAATAACCTTTTTATGTAGAATAATCATTTTATATCATGACTTGCTAAATGTATAAATTAACTTTATACCTTTTGAAGTGCCATACATTTGGAATTTTCACATTTTTAACACCCCAAAACATAACCCCACATGCATATTGGCACAAAATCAGCTATAAATCTGATTCTACAACTGTGTAGCAATAATTCTGAAGCCACCAGTGGGGAAAAATGTTTTTTCTGATGACACATTTCTCCTTGTTTTTGCCATCTATGGTATATTAAGCATTGTAATATGTTTGGGAAGCAGCCTTGGTATTCAATAAAATAGCATATTAAATGCGATGCGCTAACGGGTTTGAGTTGGGATTTTTGTCTCTTTCCCATTTGTTTCTGAGGGAAAAAATACTATCACTACACACAAGAAATAATTTATCTTGTCTTGTAAGTACTGATAGCTGAAACCTTATAAAGTCTCAAAAATAAATGTGAAGAGTCTGGAGCTATTTAGCCTCTTTGATATGCCAAAGCTAACCAGGCCTAAGCTAGCTAGTTAATGCTCCAAAATGTGTGGAAACATATTAACCACATTGAGCTTTATACAATACAGTGAAGTCTGCAACAAAAAGCTGTCACACTTCGTAGAAAGCACCATCACCTCACATTAATACACCTGTAGGGTAAAAATGAAGCTGCTAGCCAGATCCAGATTTCCAAGTTATATGTATCATGTGGTCATGCAGAGTTGACCTCAACACACCCAATAGCCTCAATGTTAGCTAGATATCAGATTTGCAGATATCAGGTTCCGTAAGATGCAAATACGGTGTACTCAATAGATGAATTATGAGATCAGCTGTTCTATTAAAAGGAATGATGCCACAGAAGCACTTCTTGAGCTTGAGTCTGGTATTAATCTCAGAAGAAAGGTGCTGAATCTCAACCAAAAGCTCAGAGCTGAGCAGCTGTCTCTCTGTGAGTGGGAGGCAGGCCTTCTGTCATTGCAGTGTTTTTGGATGTCCTTGACATATCCACCTTTTGTCTTGTTCCTGACCTCCTCCTTCCTCTACTTGGTGACGGAAGTGGATGGATACTGGTGGTGTCATTGTGATCATTTCCGGACAGCATGTCATTCTGTAGGGTAAGGCAAACCCCCTAAATCCTGTCTGCGTAGATGAAAAATCGGTATAGGCTTTTTACTTCAGCACCTCATGGTTATGTATACTAGTTTAGTGATTGTCCTGTCAGTGTTCCCGCATTATTGTTTCCTGTGCTGAAGCTTTGATAATGTCCTAATTCCTCAGACAGGCCCGCTAAATGTTTGGAAGTTTACCTTTACCAAGGAACCCAGTTATTTGTTTTGGTCAAATTAATCTACCATGGATCTAATTTGTGCTAATGTCCCTATAAGGTTGTCAATAGGG
>CM074959.1:12412523-12424833 GCA_037577455.1 Pangasius macronema | reverse complement strand
CTACACCGTTCACCTGATTTGGATGTAAATACCCTCAAATTAAAGCTGACAGTCTGCAGTTAAAGCACATCTTGTTCCGTACATTTGATATCCATTGTGGTGGTGCATAGAGCCAAAAATGTTAGAATTGTGTCAATGTCCCAATATTTATGGACCTGACTGTACACCATATCTATAATTGCAAATGTGTTTTGATCCGCTTATATGGAGCGTATGCCATACAAGTCCCTGTGAATAAGAAGTTACTATAGAAATGATAACAAAAAAACATCAATCTACTACTTGTTACTATGAGCAAATAATTTAGTTGGTTACTACTGACAACTGCTGCAATTTGAGAATTATTAATGTATTAGGACAACTGCGATTTATCATTGAGAAATGATCTAATGTAGTTTGTTAGGGTGCTTATTTGACTAATATTGTGATACATACAGTGAACATACAGTTATATTGTGCAGCTCGCCTGGAGGTGACCAGCTCTGCACAGTGAACGGAAAGTGTGTATAACCCCGATGCCCTTCTGCACATGGTCACACTCCTACATGCCTGTCACACCCTGCAGGTGGGGAATGTGTATTAAAGGACAGCTGACTAAAGCAGAATGGGGAATAGATGGACTCCACTGGGGACTTGGTGTCCTTGCTGTCAGCATCATCAGCTCCTTACACTGTCCTTTCCTGCCTTGCGTTATTGATTTATTTATGTATGTGTATGACCTGTTATTTTGTGTGTGTGTATGTGTGTGTGCGTGTAAACGTGTGTTTACTTCATACCTTAAATACATTGTCCTCAGCTAGCTTTATAGGACTATGGATTTTCTTTTTTTCCTGGAATCCTTTATGAAGTAGTTACCAATTTTAGCCCCTCGAAATTCTAAAAAATATTAGAGGAGAAAAATATTACATCACTTGCTGTATATTTAAAGAGTGAAACACTTTAGAGCATGCTATTATAGGAAAGTAATCAGTGACAGGGTGGTGTGATAAAGCTGAGTTACTCTTACTAGTTGATTATTTTCCTATAGCAACATTTCCTCTTATACCACAGAATTTTTTTTATTTAATTATTACATGACAGTTTTTATCCATTTATAGATACATGTTAATGTTGTGGAAGGTCTGCGAATGTCACTTGCATTATAACAGCTGTAAACTGTCGTTCAGACTAAAAACACAGCTTATCGTGTTAACACAAAATGACAACGTGTAAACTCCTCTGCCCTGAAGACTCTTATAAAACTTAGTTACAGCTCTACCTCTGACATGTTGTAAAGTGCTGATGACTTCTCCCATACATGTTAATTAAACATTTCCTGACAGAAAACTTCATCAGATCAATAATTACACATAGTTTTTAACCTGTTTATGTGGAGCTACTTCGGTACTGTGAATGGGCTGTTACTATAGAAACAATAACTTATTAGAAAATTTATATTTTAGAAACTTATTGTAAAGTAAATTGTTAAAATTTAAGTAAACGCCTAATGTACCAGACATATTCCCCCCATAATGTATGTACAGCATGAAGAACTGCATTTAAGTTCTCATTGGCACGATATTATTTTCTGAGCTATGGTTGTGATCTTAATCCCACTGTCAGGTCTGGAAAATATCTGTCTGTGTATCCTTATGGCAAAGTCATTATATAGCAGTATTGAATGCTAAAACATTGCACTTCACTTTATATGTGGCTTTTGTTTGTCTGAGCGCAAGCTAACGTGGCTATGAGGGAAAACCAGGTTAAAGACTTTCCCATAAACTTCCTGTATTTTTTTTTAGTCTAGAACCTCAGCAAATTCACACCATGGTTTATAACCAGCTACAAGTTGGTCAGTCAGTAGCAAATTTGATTCATACGACAACTAGCCTTTTTTGTCCATTTCTTTGAGTTGAAGTGCTTAACACAAGTTTAACAATATTAGCCAAGCTTGCCAGAAAATATCAACCAGATAACAAGCTGTCTCGCTAACGTTAGCTGTCCAACATCAAGTTTGCTAGTGGTTTGTTGAAGACTGTTGATATGCCTGTGTAATTAAAACCACATTTTAAAACAATGTATTACCATGTTCACTACACCATCTAATCTGTTATGGTTGAGGTTAATTGAACTTCAGCTCTGCCCTTGCTTCATGGACGTCTGTAATTCCGCTAAATCAGTTTGTATTAAAACTGTTTTCATGGTCTCTCTATAGCAATGTCTTTTTCTCAGGGTGCTGAAGCATAATTGGAGAAACAGTTGTTCTGAGATGGATTAAAGATTAGAGCTCGTGTAGTGAAAGCAGAAAACCATCATCAGTAAGAATATTTTTAGCCAAATTTACAGGCAAAGGAAGACAAATTTCTCTTGGGGTTTGCTTATTAATAGGGCAAGTTAACAATTGCAGGACAGCTTTGCTGAAGATCTTTTGTTCTTCCCTGATGGTGTGCTGCTTTCTGCAGTAGCCAGTTTGATAATAGATTTCCCCCTCTATGCCTTTAGCATTAAAGTAAATTATTATTTTTTTTTCTTTTAGAAGATCTCTCATGACGAGGTGAGGATATGCGATGATGTGCAGTGGGATCAAACACATGCTTGGTGAGGGTGGGGAGTGAGGGGCTCAGCAAGGGGCTGTAAGCAGAGCACGGTGGATGAGAATGTTGTTGTAACCAGGGTGGGTTGAGGACAAGACCTGGGCTTTTCTCCCAAACATACAGTCCAGTTACAGCAGGGAATTCTGCTACACTGTACAGTGTAAGAATGTAAAATGATTTTACATTCTTACACTGTACAGTGTAAGAATGTAAAATGATTTTGTCTTGTTTATTATTTGCTTTATTGGCCGCTGTCTGTCTCTGTCTGTTTATGTGTCTATCTATTTGTCTGTCTTTGAAACTGTCTTTCTCTCTGATGCCAACAGTCAGTCAGAGCAAACCTAGAGGCGGAAATGATTGCCAGTTGTTAAGCTCAGCATGCAATGGAAATAGAGAAGGTGGAGCTAACCACATCTTAAGGTTTTAATAAAAAAGGCCAAGTCATGCCTTGCACTATTTTAGAAGTAAACTAAAAGCAGTTAGATACATCATTTACTGACCCACCTACTACTTCATTTTTTTTTAAAGTTCATTTAAAAATTTGTTTTTAATTTGTTTCATTTTTAGCCAACCTGTAATTAAAACTGACTTAGTGTTCAGTGATTCCATGTTTGGTTTTGACATCTTGGTGAATAAAATCCAGCTATTACATTACATTACATTACATCACGTATATAAATTAAGTTAAACTATTATACAAATATCCTATTCTAATAATGTAACACGAATTCTGTTTCACGTTGTGTATTTTTTTTTAATACTGTCTGTAGCTAGTTTAGCACTGGAGAGAGTCAGGCCTGGGTTGGGCGTCTTTGTGCCCATGTTTTGCTATTTTTCTCTTTCGGCCCTTCTGCACCACTTCTGTGGAGTAATGCTTGTGCTATGCAGAACTCGAACTCCTAATGAGGATGTCCCCTTCATTCCTTTCCTCATGCCTCCGCCTTCTCTTCACATTCTGCAGTCTCACTCTTTCCCTCTGCTCATATTGGGAGTGTTGAGTTTGAGAAACACAATGTTTGGAGACGGTCGCCAGGCAACGCAGCAAGGTCCGATTTGCGCTTACGTCTTCTGACCGGCAGCTTGTTGCAATTAACGTTTTGTGTGCGAGCGTGTGCGTGTGCGTGTGTGTGTGTCTGTTTGTCCAAGTTCATTCCAGCCTTGCTTTTGCACTCCATTTCCTGCTGGTTTTCACACAGCACCATTAAATTTGACTCTTCATTTTGTCCTCATCATCCTCCTCGCCCGTTTCTCTCCCTGCTGATCGGAACATGACTCGGATAATCCCAGAGCAGACGGGGAAAGTACAGATTGAATCCAGATACTTTTGAAGTGCATTGCTGAGTGGCCCACAACACAGCAGTTCCACGAAGGCCTGGTTTCAATTCTGCAAGTGAGGTCAGCTATCGGCTATCCCGTTGAACGCAAATATTCTCATGTAAAGAAAACACACACAGATGAGGATGGGTTCTCTTGAGTGCAGCAATTTCAACAGAGATCAAAGCCAGTTCCCTTGGTGAGGAACAAAACACCTCTGTATGGTATTCAGTGTAGCTTCGTGGCCTGTAGTAATAAAGGGCATTGCAACAATAGGTGTGTATCCACTACAAGATGGCCTTCAGATGCATAGGAACTGGGGCTGTTTATGACATGAGAAGTCATGAAACACTTTTCCATACACTGGATTAAATTCATGAGAACATTTGTGCTAGCAGTTGAGCTAGCTAACATGTCTTTTATACACTGAAAACCCTAACAAGTTGACTGTACTCAACTGATTTGAGTAAACTCATTCCCTCAATTAAATTGAGTAATAGAGTCTCTCAAAACTTGTTTATTTAAGTTCACTTAACTTGGTGTTCATATAGTGTACTTAAGTAAGTTCCCCTAACTGAGTGTTCATGTAGCATTTACTGACCCTGAATCGAACCCGGGCCGTGGCGGTGAGAGTGCTGCATGCTAGCCACTGGTTTAGCAGGGAACTGAAATAATTCAGTTCCCTTAACTTCGTGTTCATTTCAAGTGTACTTAAATACAGGGTGTCCCAAAAGTCTCCATAAATAGAGGAAATGAATCCTTTTTAGCAAAATGTAACTTTAGAAAACATCCTCTACGATTGCTATTTCTTTGTAAACACACATGGACTCGACGAGACGAAGAGGACTTCCTTTTGCAGTTATCTAAGAATCAGTGTATTAGTTCTCTTGGAGCCAGGCAAAACTCCTTGAATGGCCAATCACATCAAAGACCAGAGTGAGCTGTTTTAATGAATCATGATTTTGAGTTCATAACACTTGAAATCTTAAATTTTATGTATTTTGAAGGTAAATAAGTTAAACAAATTTAGATTTATGATTTATGGGTACAAAACACAACATTTTAAGTAATGTTTAGTGATGATTACTTGATTGTTTAAATAAAGGCACCATTATGGTTTACAGTGTATGACAATGAAAAGGCACAGTGACTATAGAAGTCCTGTAACTCCTCCATGAGAGATCCTGACCCATGTCCACAAGAATCCTGTAACTCCTCCAGGAGAGATCCTGACCCATGACCATAAGAATCCTGTAACTCCTCCAGGAGAGATCCTGACCCATGACCATAAGAATCCTGTAACTCCTCCAGGAGAGATCCTGAACCATGTCTACAAGAGTCCTGTAACTCCTCCAGGAGAGATCCTGACCCATGTCCACCAGAATCCTGTAACTCCTCCAGGAGAGACCCTGAACCACATCCCCAAGAATCCTGTAACTCCTCCAGGAGAGACCCTGAACTATATCCACAGGAGTCCTGTAACGCCTCCAGGAGAGTTCATGAACCATGTCCACAAGAGTCCTGTAACTTGTCCATGAGAGTTTCTGAACTTCTGAAGGCAATGTCTATAATATTAATATTAAGTCCTGAAACAACAGCCTGGAGTACACAATTCCTCTATGGGGTCAAGGAGTGTGCATTTCTCTTTGACTGAAACGTCCTGCAAATGACTGATACATAAAAGATGTGGGAATGTATTACAGACACAGCTCTGAATTCGATCATTCTCTCCACATCACCACATGAAGAGAATGCCTGTGTGTGAGGGGAAGCGCGTGCGAGGTTGTGTGTGTGTGTGTATGTGTTTGCGTGTGTAAGGAAGGTTGGACTAGTTGGAGTGTAATAACACACAGGTTGTTCTTAATGTGGCCCTCGTTTCATGTGCCTGTTGCAGCATTTTGCCTTTCTTTCGCCCCTTCCACCTTCATCTCTCTCTCACTTTCTCTCATCACTCTCTTTTACACAGACATAATTAAACTTTTGTTCAGCGAATGGAAAGAGGAAAGACTGTTGGAGGGTGACAGCGTAGTGGAAGGTAGCAGATGGAAAGGAAGTGAGTGGTTAAAAGGGGGAGGAAACGAGGGATGGGGAGAACAGGGAAAAGTCTGTGGTTGTATTCCCATGTTAATTTTTTTTTCTGTCATTACTGCTCTGAGACAGCATGCCCGTTGTTGCTCTGGGGAATTTTTTTTTTTTTGTGATTTTGGCGGGAATGTGCTGATACTGTTGGCGAGCTTTCACTTATTTATTTATCTATGTTCTTATATTCTTTACTTTTCAAATGCACCAAAGTTAAGGAAATATTGAGGAAGACTCATAGTTTATATCCATTTATTTAAATTTGGTAAGTTACAGCTAATAATTCGGCACATTTATTTACACTCCCGAATTCAGTTTTGCAAACATTCCTGACATTTGTTAACGGGTAAGTAAGACAAAAAAAGTCTAACTAAATGTTCGCGATTGCAGCTACAGACGACTCGTAACAAGCTTCTGGTATTTTTTCAAACTTCAAGATCACATTCTTCTGATTGATTATAGTTTCTTTGTCCTGATAATGGGTAATGGTGTAGGCAGTGTGGAGATGGATGTATAAGACCCATGCCAAGTAAGTTGTTGAGAATGGTTTTCACCATTTGTGAAGTCGATGTGTGGGCTAGGCAACTCAATACATCAAGAGAGGAGAAAAGGAGAAAAACACTGACATGGCTGTTCCTGATGGACATAAAATCAGAGGAGCACCTGCAAATGATGGCGTTACTCCATTGCGCCATATAAATTTCACCCTGTCCGAATAGTGTCTTGCAGCTGAGAATGATCTGGCTCATAAAAAAAAAGAGTTAGTAACAAAGTGCGGAAAATGATTAAATATCGAGAACTCAGAGTGAGAATGGAGCACACTCCCTTGACATTTATTTTTAATCCTCTTTGCATTATTTGACTTCTTTCCCTATAGTAACTTTACTATAAAAGCTTCACACTTCATAACTTCACGCTGCTGTTAAAAAAGGCTTGTGTAAGGGTTTTTCAGCAAGTTTTAGGTGCACATTAATTTTAGGTTCTCAGGCTTATAAAATGGACCCCTGTGGTTTTATTTTCTGATTTTGGCATCCGACAAATTGCAACAGCTAGTTGGTGCGTGGAGGGGAAAAAAGCCTCTGCTTCCCTCATTTGCTTTGTGATCCATTAACTAATAAACCAGTGTGTATAAATGTATGGCATATAATACACTGGCAATTCTGCTTACATGCAATCAAGCATAGATGTTTTAGTATTTATATGCCATATAATAGTAATTAATTCAAGGTTGCAGTGTTTGACGCACTGTATCGTCATTGCAGACCCTTCGACTTGGGGAAAGGTCCATGAATGTTTGAGAAGCATGGCCAACAGAACTGTTTCTCCAGCTGAAGAACAATTTTAGATATGTAGAACATTACAATCTTGCAATAATATTATAAACTGTGGAGTGTTATAGTGTAGCCAGATCTCATGATGTACAAGTTTAATAATGTCTAATGGTTGAGTAATATGTCTCTGCCTCAGGTGTGTGCGGCAGCCAGGTGGTGGTGCCCCCCAAGGTGAGCGGCGTGCTGGGGAAGAATGTGACCCTGAGCTGCAGGATTCAGGTGGACTCCAACCTGAGTCTGACGCAGAGCTCATGGGAGAGGCGCCTGCCGTCTGGCTGGGTCACAGTGGCCGTCTACAACCCCATGTTCGGCATCTCCATCCAGCCCGAGTACAAACATCGCCTGTCCTTCCGCATGCCCTCCACCCACGATGCCACCATCGTGCTGGAGGATGTAGGTTTCTCAGATGTCGGTGACTATACCTGCAAGGTGGCAACTTTTCCTTTGGGCAACACACAAGCCTCCACCACCCTCAGCGTCCTCGGTGAGTTGTAGTAATAAATATATCTGATCCGTTAATATATATGTGTAGTGACCTGGGAAAGATGTTGACATTTTTACTATATATAGTTCTGAAGACTTCTAGGTTTTTCTTTTGCATGTAAGTAAGGTGTTAGCATGTTAAAGAGTGTTTACCCCCAAAAGTGAAAAGGGAGAATTTAAAGATCTCATTCCAGCTGTGGTGTAGGAGCATCATGGACATTTCAACAGCTGGTATCTGTTTACAAACTGAAATGATTTGGCTTATGTCAAAAAAATAAAAGGAAATCACAATTGGCTTGTGAGGTCTTAGACATTTTTACGCAGGCTTTTAAAAAAAAAAAAAAAAAAAAAGGAAAAATTATTTATTTATTTATTTTAAATTTACATCCAATGAGTTTTCCCATAATGTCACACATGTAGTTTACTGGCCATGTTTAAGACTTTTTGCTGTGACTTTTACAGCTTATATATTTTTTATTTTATTTTTTATTTATATATATATATTTTTTTGGCATTGGCCTAATTATGATTTGCACATTTTTTAGTCTTTCCAGGGTATGCAACTAATACAGGAAGGCATATTTCTTGCAGGAATTAACATTATCCTAGTGGCAGTCATCAGACTAACAAAAGCTCCATATAAAGCTTCTTACTGTGCTCAAGGATGGACTTACAGTCAGATATATTCCAGGCCTGACAGAGGGATTAAGAGGCAAAGGCTTCTGCTCAGGAAACATCACAGCACTGAACTAAAGCTGCACTAATGTTACAAACACTAAACATCAATGAAATCGAGAGTAAAAACTCTAGGAACATTGTCACAAATGACGTACACAGTGACTCTTCATGCTCTGGAGTATCTTTAGCTGTAGACAAGGTTTCAGCCCCCTTCTAAAGCTATCTAATTAAACAAGACTTAAATAATGCATTAATCAGTGTGAATATTGTTTGATTTATATGTTACATGATCGGCTTTGTACTAACATCTTTGGCAGATTAGCAAAGGAGTGTATATGTATATCTCTGCTACTTCCTTCTAAGCTTTATTTTTCTGTGTCTCACATTACAAATTTTAATGAGCAGTCGTACATAGGGGTGTAATGATGAACAAAATGCAAGTTTGATACTATATGATATGGTGGTGTCACAATACAATACAATTTTCATACAGTGAAAAAAAATTTTGCCTGAATATGTGCCTTAGGTTTCCATTTTCAATTTATTAAAGCATTCAGCATTATAAAAGAAAAATAATTGACACTTAATAATGACTCAATATTTGCATGAACCATGTATATTCTTAGACAAAAGCCATGCATTACACCTTACAGCCCAAAAAGTTCATCGACTGGAAAAGGGAGACGCATTATTCTTCTTTCTAATGCTTTGTACCATACTTGAGTTTTCCACTCACAACTTTGCTTTTAAACTACCCCAGTTTGTGTTTCTGAATCCTCTAAACTGAGTGGTCTCTTATCTGCAGCTACGAACTTCCCAATCTCTGCACTAAGCTGTATGTTTAATATATTGTTTGATTATACAGACCTGTTCAGTCGAGAGCCTTGTATCGAATGATACAATATGCCATACTGTTACACCTCTGGTCGTATGTGACAGGATAAGAAGAAACCACATTTTTTTCTTTTCATTTTTGTGCTTCAGACAGTAAAGTTGTGAGTGAAGAACTGAAGAAATGTTGGGTCATACGCTCCCTGTGGAATCACCCGAACCAGTTGTGTGGATTTATTGCTTTACCACAAATGAAATGACACTTTGTCAAGGAAATCACGGCTCCATTTCCCCCACGTACATAGAAAATGAATGATCACCTGTTGCTTTGTCTTCTGCCAGCGTGAAGATGGGGTGGGAATGATCCATTATCTGAATATCTGCTCAGTGGTGGTCCTATGGTTCTCCCTGTCCCTTGTCCATAGCAATTGATGGGTACAGTCAATAATATACCTACACAGTGACCAGCATGCTAGGTGTAGCTGAAGGTGATTATAAATCAAACATATGACTTTTGACATAAATGGTTCTCTCCAGCCGACAGTTTGACTCCCATTGCTGGGCTAACTTAATGTGGAAATTTTAATAACACAGACAGTGTGTGTCCGTCTGGACATACCTCATTTAGCCGAAGGGAGACTCTGTCTGGGTAGCCTGAATTTTAAAATGCAGGCTACCGAGACAGTCCAAGTCACTGATGGAGTGTGACTCACAACTATTACGGGTGAAGTGGTGTGACAAATTGTTGCACATGTATCCCCATTCAAACGGGATGGCAGCAAATGTGTGTGGGGGTGTGTATGAGAGAGAGAAAGAGAGAGAGAGAGAGAGAATGAACAGGTGACGTGTGTGTGTGTGGGGGGGGTGAGCGAGTGCTTCCTCAGAACAGTATGACGTCAGCCTCTCTCCTGCAACCCATCTGCTTTGCTGCAAAACTCCAAGAGCTGTGTGAGTATGTGTGTGTGTGAGAGAGAGAGAGAGAGAGAGAGCACATTGAGTTAAATAACGCATTATAAAGTTATAGAGGAATGTAGGTGACCACTGAAAAGTGTGTGTGTGTCTNTGTGTGTGTCTGTGAGCATTAAAGATGAGAAGAAAGAAAAAAGTTGTTTAAGCTGAGGGAGTCTGTGATGATATAAAGAAATTCGTATAATAAATGGGAAAAAAAAGGAAAAACTGAGGATTAGTGCCAGTGTATAGAGCACAAAGATGTGAAGGGGGGGGACATGTGCAAGAGCTATAATTAGAGCAGAAGGAATGTAATGTGTCTGTGTGTATATGTATGTGTCTGTGTGTGTAGTAGGTATAGAGCCAAGATGCCCCACTATTTTTAGGGGTTCCTCTATAAGCCGAGGTCAAGGGAGTCTCTGTGAGGATCGTGTGGACTCTGACACGTACACTCACCCACACCCGTACACGGGGCCTGCGTACAGTCACAAGCGTGTATGACATTTCACACACGCGCACATATATTCAGTGGTAACTCTGAGTGCTCAGCTGCTGCTCATGCTGAAGGTCAGGCAGGAATGAGAGCGAGAATGAGCTGAGGGGATTGAGATGAGGGAGGGGTGGAAATGCAAACAAAGCTGACTCAATGACGCAAGGAAGGTGGAAGGTGTGTGTGTGTGTGTGCGTGCGTGCCCCCCATCAGTCCGCCCCTCCCATCAGTCCGCCCCTCCCATCTGTCATTCCTGCATCCTTCAGTCCAAGCTGATAAAGTGCAGTTTGGTGCTTTCCAGGCTCAAAGATAATGATAGATACACATCATATCTACAGTTACTAATGAAAATCCTGGTTGAGGACACGAATCCTTCCCACCATCACATAACTGAACCCATAAAAGTGGGAGGAGTTTGTGGAGGTTATAAGATAATGACATCATTCATTACTTAACACTGGGGTTAACGTGAAACAGTGGAAGGGTGTTAAGGTCTGGCGCACAGTTAACTAGCTGTTTAGTTTCATTCGAAGAGAACCCCAGGTGGGGCAACAGGTTGTTGCGTTGCGTAGCGTCGTCTCCTCACAGCTCCACGGTTCCTGGTTCAACCCTGAGCTTGGGTTACTGTTTGTGTGGCTTTCTGTCCAGCCCACTTGTTTCCCCCCACCTCCCAAAAACATGCCAGTAGATGGAGTGGCAACCCTAAATTGCCCCTAGGTGTAAATGAGTGTATGTATGTGTGTGCATAATTCCCTGTAACTACATGCAGAGTGTATTCCCACCTCACGCCCGCTGTTCCCTGGATAGGCTTCGGATCCACAGTGACCCTAACCAGGTGAAGAAAGGAATGAAGAGACATAAACCATTCGACCAATTGAACTTTGGTTTTGTACTCAATGGGAACATTATCAAACTCTGAAGATCACCTGTGACCTAGGCTGATTTCTGCTTTTTCTGTTTGCACTTCCTGTTTACTTTCCTTGCTTCCCTTACTTGCTTCTTAGCGTCTCCCTCTGAGGAAGGTTGCAGGGAAAATAAACGAAGACAGGAAGAATTGAGAATAAAGTGCCTAATGAACCCCTGGCCACTGAAGCGTCGCTTTAAATTGATGCGAGTTATTTTTAGGAGTGCTGGAGCTTATGGCCTGCACTAAAATAAAAAAAATAAATAAAAACATCTGTGTATCTGTATCTAGAAGCCTCCTCTCTCGCTGATTCCTCGGAATGCATGTTAAGAATGGGTTCGTCCTTAAAATGGCGCATTTTCATTGATTTCTGGGTCTGGAGATGGGATCTGGGACAGGATCAAGGAATCAAAGAGGCATCGGTTAGAGTTTTGGGATGCACCCCTGGTTTGTGCTATTTCTGGTTCCACCCTTATGCCTCTCTTTAGTACCCTTTGTACTTTGGCAGGAAGGGTGATTACATTCAAAACGGGTACTTTTTTAAGGCATGGCTCACTTGATGTCTGGATGTGTTTGCGTTACTTGGTGGATGTGTTTGCGTTACTTGGTGGATGTGTTTGCGTTACTTGGGGAATGTGTTTGCGTTACTTGGGGAATGTGTTTGCGTTACTTGGGGAAT
>CM074959.1:12391075-12412419 GCA_037577455.1 Pangasius macronema | reverse complement strand
ACTTGGTGGATGTGTTTGCGTTACTTGGGGAATGTGTTTGCGTTACTTGGGGAATGTGTTTGCGTTACTTGGGGAATATATGTTCATTACTTGGTGGATGTGTTTGCGTTTCTTGGTGGATGTGTTTGCGTTACTTGGGGAATATATGTTCATTACTTGGGGAATGTGTTTGTGTTACTTGGTGGATGTGTTTGCGTTACTTGGTGGATGTGTTTGCGTTACTTGGGGAATATATGTTCATTACTTGGTGAATGTGTTTGCGTTACTTGGTGGATGTGTTTGCGTTTCTTGGTGGATTTGTTTGCGTTACTTGGTGGATGTGTTTGCGTTACTTGGTGGATGTGTTTGCGTTACTTGGGGAATATATGTTCATTACTTGGTGAATGTGTTTGCGTTACTTGGTGGATGTGTTTGCGTTTCTTGGTGGATTTGTTTGCGTTACTTGGTGGATGTGTTTGCGTTACTTGGTGGATGTGTTTGCGTTACTTGGGGAATATATGTTCATTACTTGGTGGATGTGTTTGCATTACTTGGGGAATGTATTGTGTATTCTGGGGGGAAAAGAGCTGCCGCAGTGCTGTAATTGTTATAACCGATGTTAGCTCATGAGTTACAGTTGCACATGCTAGTTAACTACTTTTTTTTTCTGCAAGTATTATCTAGCATCATTTTAACCTGTAAGATTATGGTTCAGTTAAATAAAGTCATGAGCCACTAAAAGTTCTCATTCACTACAATGGCTACAAATCATGATATATTATGTGCTATAAATTTTTGGAAAAATGCATTATGTTATGAAAAAAAAAAGTTGTTTAACTGCTGCAGCTGACTGCTGAACTTTGCTCCTCCAGTTCTGGAATTCAGCACTCCTGTGATACGCACTTCCCTTTCCACAGAACATTTTAACAGAGAGCTCTGGAAAAGCCCTCAGTGATACTGATGAGAAATAGAGCTTTCTAACAGCTAGTAGTCATCATGACTGTTTTTTCACTCTGACACAAAATCAACTTTTGTCACACACCTTTGTGTTTCAGATGAATATTGGTAATTCCAGCATTGTGGGAAGGATTTTTTTTTTTTGGCATTAGCTGAGCAAATAACAGCTATGGAGCTAACTAAGCAAGATTTGCATTTAGGGATGTTGGGCTTTTACTTGGCCTATAAGAGCATCCTGGAAAAATCATACGTGGATCATATTTTGATTTCTAAATGTTTCATCTTTTCTTTAATTGTTGTTTAGGTGTATGTGATCACGACCTGCTATACAGTGCATAACCTTCTTTTGTTTCTCTCTCTCTCTCTCTCGCTCTCTCTCTCGCTCTCTCTCTCTCGCTCTCTCTCTCTCAGTGGAGCCGAAGGTGAACATATCTGCTGGTTCTACAGCTCTGTTAGATGGAGGGAACCTGACCACTGTGGCTACTTGCATTGCTGAGCATGCCCGCCCCCCGGCCGACGTCTTCTGGGAGTCAGATCTGTACGGCACATCGGAGGTGCACGTGCAGGACGACGGCAACGGCACCACAACCACGCAGGTGCACTACACCTGGGAGCCCACGCGCCACGCCCAGGGTGACACCCTCACCTGTGTGGTGAGACACCCGGCCCTGCCGAGTGAATTCAGGATGCCTTACGTCATCAACGTGCAGTGTGAGTGTGTCCTCTTTACTCTGTGTGTGTGTCTGTGTGTGTGTTGGACAGTGTGATGATTTATCCCACAGTGCTGTTGAATTCTGGAATTTGATTGGTCAGGACAGCAGCTCTGACAGTAGTGCAGCTGCAAATCCCAAGTTATTATTAATGCGCTTGTTCTAATACGTTACCGTTTCTATAGAGACTTGTATGGTGGACACTGCACATAGTCTGAGAGTAAATAATAAATGGATTGAAAAATGTGTTTAACAAAGAAAGACTCATCATCATGGAACAAGTTTTTGTAAGGAGACATTAATTTAGCATTTATGGATGGAGTTTCCAATGTCAGGGCTTTATAAAAGTCAGAGGTAAAGCTTTAACTTTAAGTTGCGGCAAAGTTTAGAGGACACAGGAGATTACACTGCTCAGACATAAGCTGTGTTTTATTTATTTATTTATTTATTTATTTATATTAACTTGAACAGACAGAATATAGAGAGGCTGATGAGGGAACGGTTGTTTATAGAGACCATAATGTAAGTGAGAACAGGAACTGACTTGTTTCTCAAAAGTTCCACAATATTAACCATAACCATAATTAGATGAAATTTATGGTGTCATTCTTTCATAAATATGAAAACTTGCAGTTGTCGGCAAATCACTGTAGTATAATAGGAATGAAATGCTTGGGGATGTGCTGTTGTAGGAAAATAATCAACTTTATTTTGTGGGAGTGGAACACGACCAATCAGAATCAGTCATTCAGGGGTCTGCTTATGAATATTAATTAGCAGTGGGCGGTTTCAGTAAAACACAAGCTGCGAGTTGAAAGCAGTAATTTATGATAATACACAGACTGATACTATACTGAGCTGTGTTTTAACAGATGCAGACACACAGTAATAGAGAAATGGCTGAAAGTGCTGTAATGTAGCTCCCGTACAGCAGTAGAAGCTTCAGAGCGTCGCCTCGGTTTCACGTAAACACGTCTGTCTCCCATCAGGATCAGATGTCAGTCTGTACTCAACTCTGATATCAGTGTCGTATCAGAACATGGAGTCAATGTGGTTCTAATATTCCTGCATGTTTGAGCAGTTTGTTTTTGGCAAACTACATAACAGAGTTTCTTTACTGTAAACTTTTGCCAAAATCCTCAATGCCGTCAGAATCAAATGAATCGTTGACCTTAGACTCGTGTTTCCTTTTCTGCTCCCTCACACTGTGTGTGTGTGTGTGTGTGTGTGTGTGTGTGTGTGTGTGTGTGTGTGAGAACATTCAATTCTACTCATGGCAGTCACACAGTCTCTCTCTTTATCCATGTCTCTCTTTTTCTTCTTTTCCTTTATCCTTTTCATCCTCTCTTTCTACCTTTCTGTCTCTATTTTTCTTCTTTCTCTCCTATTTTTTCTTTTCTTTAATTCTTTTTATTCCTTTCATTTTTTCTTTCCTTTGATTTCCCTTTCTTTCCTTTCTCACTCTACTACTCACTCTCTACACCTTCTGTCTCTTATTCTTTCTCTTTTTCTCCCACAAGCAATTTCTTTTTTCTCTTTTTTTCCCCTTTCTCTTTATCGCTTAGACTTCTAAGCTGAGCTTAGATTTCCCTTTCTCCTCCTCTGTTTATTCATTTTTCCTCTTATCTTTGTTTTGAACTCTCTTTCTCCTATTTTCTCTTTTTACTAATCCCTTTGCTTTCTTCCCATTAGCTTCTGTGCCTCTATCTTCCTTTTTCTAATTTCTCTCCTACTCTTCATCCCACTCTCTCCTGTCATGGTCAGTCTCTCTCTCTCTCTCTCTCTCTCTCTCTCTCTCTCTCTCTCTCTCTCTGTTTACTTTGCCATGCATGATGAAAGGGTGAAGGTTTCAGAAGCAACCCTAGCAATCGGAAATCCTGGAAACAAGCTGGTTTGCAAAATCTTATACTTATGACTTGAAGAGATATTCATGTTCTCTCTCACAACAGTCTCTCTCACACTCTCTACCTCCCTCTCTCTCTCTCTCTCTCTCTCTCTCTCTCTCTCTCCTCTCTGCTGGCGTCACGGAGTAAAACGTGAAACATAGCATCATTCAGTGCAGCACTCAGGCTTTGTTCACAGAGTAGAGCAAGACCTATTTCTTTGATGTTTGTAGTACATGTTAGTGTCTGAATTGCAAATTATAACTCATCAGATATATATTTTTTGGACTGTAGTTGGATTTTTTTGCATATGGAAAGTAACAGCCCTGACGTGTGTGTATACTGACAAAAGCTATAAAGTTTAGATCAAATACAAAGAATGAGAGGCACAGCTACTCTCCTCCACCCACCTGCTTTTGTTTGTTTTGTTTTTTTTGTCACAGTTTTGTGTGTGACCTCAGTAAGCAGCATCGATACATAACTATAAAAACTAAAAAAAAAAAATCTGTCCGTCTGAGATTCTCAGTGTCTGTGATTTAGTTTGACTCCTAGCGTAAGTGGTTTTATCTGGGGGTTGCTTAAAAAATGCACTCATCAGTTTAACGAGGTGTGGCCATCCTGCCTTCCTGTACCTGCAGTGAATGAACCCTTTGTGTGTGTGTGTGTGTGTGTGTGTGTGTGTGTGTGTGTGTGTGTGTGTGTGTGTGTGTGTGTGTCCACAGTTGCTCCGGACATCCTGCTGTTGGGCTACGATGGGGACTGGTATGTGGGGAGGGAGAATGTCCAGCTGAAGTGCCAAGTCAAAGCTAACCCGCCGGTCCACCACTTCAGATGGATCAGGTGTGCGCACACACACACACACACACACACACACACACACACACACACACACACACACACACACTGTTCGTGCAAGCTTTCTGGATCGGGTTCAGGTTCGTGGTGTTCACAGGCCTGCTTCCAGTTACAGCACTGTGAGTGCAGATGCTCCATCTGAGGCTCAACACACACACACACAAACACACACTCTCTCTCTCTCTCTCTCTCTCTCTCACACACTCTCTCACACACACACACACCACTAGTCGCCCCTTTTCCTTCTCATTACACTTCCTGAGCACTTAACATTTAGAAAATTGCTTTTCATTATTCCAGTATCCGGGTGTTGAGCTACCATATTTCCTAGACTATAGGAAGCATTTGCAGTTGCTGTGTGGAGTCTTTAGCTAGACAGTTAGCTAGCCTGATCTAATTTTCGAACCTTTCCTCCTTCTTCTTCGTATTTTTTTGCTTTCTTTGTTTTTTGTTTTAAGTGTGCGTAATCCAGCTGCTGGTTAAAGAGCCTAATCATGCATATGGCCTACTCAGTAACTGCTTATTACATAGATTCTCAGCCTTTGGGACATGACCCCATATGGGCTGGCCTGACATGTAAACCATTATTTATAAAGTACTACTATGCATATAAAATTCATTTATGTAATATTTGATAATTAAAGCTGTTAGATTATTGTTAAAATGTCTTTAGCTTTCATTCCATTTGGAGCTCCTGTTAAGCCCATTTTGCAACAGACTGTAGCAATGTTGCGTGGCCTTTAGCATCATTTTTAGCAGCATATTTAAATCATTTTTATTATATTTTTTATTTATATTTGACACACGATTGTATGGAAGTGACTGGTTTGTCTGTGTGTGTGTGGATGTCAGGCTGGATGGGGAGATGCCAGACGGAGTGGAGGTGGTGAATAATTCCCTGACGTTCCTGAGGCCACTGCAGAGGAACGACTCCGGCGTGTACAGGTGCGAGGTGGAAAATAACATCGGCCCGCGTACCCGCGACCTCAGGATCCGCATCCAAGGTGAGACTGAGTTTAGAACAAAAACAGCTCCATGCTTTGCATGTCGGCGTCCTGTAATGTACTGCATTTGGTTACAATCAAAAGGCTATCGCACGCAAACATGAGGTATCGATTACAATGTGCACGTGAAGGATGCATACTTTTGTATGTATGCAATCACACACGCTCACGCACACACACAGACACACACACACACTCACTTAGGCTGTAGGGTGTGTCTATGAATCTGAGATGAATGCACTTCCACCGACGGAGTGGAGTGTGTGTGTGTGTGTGTGTGTGTGTGTGTGTGTGTGTGTGTGTGTGTGGACAGCCACAATAGCTGTCCAGATGTTCATTAAAGAAGAATCCTCAGACTAATCCAGACTTTCACTTCATCTTGCATGATATCATGATTCATCACGGGGTCAGAGGTCATTGCCAGATGAGTTCTACTGTGGCACTTTGTCTGGTGTCTCCTGTACACATGAGAGGATTTGCTCCAGGGAGTCCAGGAAGAGGTTGTTTCAAATTAAACTTTGGCCTCATTCATTGAGACTTACAAAAGCCAAGAGTAAGTTGTAAAGATGGACTGATTTGGTCTTTAAGCAGTGACAGCTGTAGTGACGGTTATGGCGACTGTGCTCACGCGCATATCTGACATATCTGAATGCTACACATTTCTGTTCTTTAAGGTAAAGCAGCAGTCAGACCAAACACAAATAAAAGTCACTCAATGGAAAAAGGCAGTTCATTGGCAGGAAAGGATGCGGAAAGTGAAATGTGCTGCGTGTCACGATTTAATAATTGTTCAGTTTGTGTAGCCTTTATTGTATAGACTTTATGTCTTGAGTATTTTGAGTTCATATTTGTGCAGATTTCATTTTGTCAGTGTGTAGGGTCCAGATTTATATTTAAAAGCCTAGCTAGTGAAGTCATTTCCCTTTTCCATCTGTGTTGCCAGGTCTACGTGACTGAACCACCCCAATGAATATTTAAAAACTAGCCAAAAAAAAACTACGATTATAATTTTAGCTGCATTTAACATTGTTACAATGCCTTATTTATAGTGATGCACCGTTTCACATGTTCATTTACTACACCTTTAATTTTAATGATGTGCATCGATTATGCATTTGCATTAAAACTCTTAATCTTGCCTGTTTGGCTTGCAATACAGATATAATTACACTGACCATCCACTTATATTGGGATCACCAGTACATCTGCACATTCATGCAGTTATCTAATCAGCCAATCATGTGGCAGCAGCATAATGCACAAAATCATGCAGATACAGGTCAAGAGCTTCAGGTAATGTTCACATCACACATCAGAATGAGGAAAACATGTGTGATCTCTGACTTTATCCTTGGCATGGGTGTTGGTGCCAGGCAGGCTGGTTTGAGTACTTCTGAAACTTCTGGGAATTTCACACACAACAGTCTCTAGAGTTTACACAGAATGGTGCGAAAAACAAAAAACACTGAGTGTGTGACTGGTCTGCAGGCTGAAACACCTTGTTGATGAGAGAGAGATCTGAGGAGAATGACCCGACTGGTCTGAGCTGACAGGAAGTCTGTAGTAACTCCTTTATAGTAACTCATCTCTTTACGACCGTGGTGAGCAGAAAAGCATCCCAGAATGCACAACACAAGAACAAGAATCTGAGGCTATCACTAAATAAATAAATAAACTGTGACCTTTAGGCTCGTCAGGCCCACCTTTTTGTATCATATAAAATTCTTGGCTTATGTAGCTATCATAAGCTATCATCATATTGGTTATCACTTATTAAGATGATGTAGTGCATTGTATTTAAAGGAAATTTCCCGTAATTCTGAAAATAACAGGTAGATGCAGGCACGGTGCAGGCATCTTACAATAGAAACTAGTAAATCCTTTTAAAGGAGCAGTCTGTAATTTTTCGTGTCTCTGGTGTCTGTGAGGAGAATTACAATTGCAGTGAAGAAAATTGTACAAGCCATCACCCCAACTGACAACCACACACCCTTTGTTGGTTACATCCTCTTGAAACCAGTAAGCTCGAATCATGGATTGTTTTGGTTATCCTTGTTCTTAGACATGTTGTAATCATAACATTACAAGCTGCACCTTTGATTGAGTCTCCGAGCACAGGGTAGCTTTATCACAGGTTGACCTCTGGCTTGTGTGAGGTGCTACCCCGTCCTCTGTTGGTCTCTATTGTTTGAGCTGTCAGTGGTGTGTGGAGCTGTGTAATTAGTCTCCCTGATGGATCTGCAGAACATCTCGCTCCTGCACGCACTGTTCCCTCCCTCCGCCTGTCGTGCTGCTCAGAAGAAAGATTCATGAAACATTCACAAGCTCATTTCAAACATTCACAAGTTCATTATTTATTTCCTCTTTTTTTTTTGGTGCATGCTCCCCTTGAGAGAGGTTAGACATTGGTTTGCATGAGGTTTTGTGTGTGTGTGTGTGTGTGTGTGTGTGTGTGTGTATTCAGGCATGCTTACATAAGCACACGTTTGATGTTGTATTTGTTTCTCACTCTCGTGAGTTTGCTGCATCACTGGCTTGAATCAAGAGATTCTGGTATCTGTGGTGGAATACCTTCTGCAGCTGTGTGTGAGACATGATGAAGAACGTGTGTGTGTGTGTGTGTGTGTGTGTGTGTGTGTGTGTGTGTGTGTGTGTGTGTGTTTTCCTCATAAGGACCAGCCAAATGTCCCAACAAGATCAAAACTTTCAGAATTCCTATTCTTGTGCAGACATTTGCTCCCCACCAAGATATAAAAACAGGCCCCGACACACACATTCTAGTAATTGTATACAGGTGTAGAGACTCATGGGAGTTTTTTCAGACAAATCAAATTTCTTCCTGCCCTGAGAAGACATTAAGCTACATAAACAACCACATAACTACAAACAAGGTCAGAATTTTCATACACTAGCAAGTGACAGAACAACGGACCACTATTTTTCCTCCAAGTATACATTTCATTGTAAAGTAATGATTTCGTTATAAAATGATGAACTTCTGGGTGGTAACAGCACCACCAGCTCTCACCACGCTGCCGATGATTATTTTTCTATAACAGCATGCAGGGGTTTTATTTCTTATTAACAACTACCTAAGTAAGAGGATATCATTGAACTCATCTATTTGGACATAATTGTGAATGATAATGGATTAAACAATGGTTCAAACTGACAGTACAGGACCAGCTAAAAAGAAATACAAAGTCAAACCTTCTGTCACTAACACTTCTGTAGTAACAGTTTTGAACTAGGAAGTGGAGTTTTACGTGGCGAACACAGATGAGTGGAGCGATGGACGCAGTGAAACGTCCCAGTGCTGTTATAAGAATTTTAGGCACTCTTGGAATTCCATTCGACCAATCAAATTAATGGACCAGAGCTAACTAATTTTCCAGCACATACACTATATGGCCAAAGGTTTGTGGACACTTGCCCATCACAATCATACGTGTTTTTTCCCCAAGCTGTTGCCACAAAGCACATAACTGTATAGAATGTCTTTGTATACTGTAGCATTACAATTTTCCTTCACTGGAACTAAGAGGTCCAAACCTGTTCCAGCAATGACCCTGTGCATAAAGACATGGTGCGTGAAGGCTGGAGTGGAAGAACTCGAGTGGACTCCAGAGAAACCTGACCTCAACCCCACTGAACACCTTTGGGATGAACTGGAATGCTGACTGTGCGCCAAGCCTTCTCGGCCGACATCAGTGTATGACCTCACTAATGCGCTTTTGACTGAAAGAGCACAAATCCCCACAGCCACGTACACACATTATGTCTGGAATGGGATGTTTAAAAGCACATATGGATGTCATGGTCAGGTGCCCATAAACTTTTGGCCATATAGTGTATTTGTATTCTGTAATATATGGGTAAACATTGCACTGAATATTCTTAATATACCCTGAAATCACATGCTTTAGGTGTTCTTTATCTTACAGATTTCTTAAAAAGTGTCTAGTCCAAAGGGGGGGAAATTGCTGGTATAGATGATTGCTTAAACTGATTCTGGATGCTCGGGCTATCTTGCTAATATTACTGCTCCATTAAAAATTTGCTCCAGATGGTGGATGAGGCAGGAGCCGCCAAATGGAACGTGATGTGGATTTTGTGACTCATTTCTCCTTCATGTAGACTCTAACATGTCATCCAATAGACACCACCGGGCACGCTCAGTCTTCCACTCTCCTGATTGTCAGTCCTGCTTAAAGCTCCCATGAGACTGTGTGTGTGTGTGTGTGAGAATGTGTGTAAAATTGTGTGAGAGGGTGTGTGTGTGTGTGTGTGTGTGTGTGTGATGTATTCTGACCTTCAGCAGCTTGTCCCCTCCTCACCACTTTCCTTCCCTCCCTCTCTATGACATGCTGATGCTAGAGGGCTCTACTGTGTATTGATCAGGACAAATTGTTCTCTGCGTTCACAGGCCCAAATCGAATGCATTAAAATAAATTGTCATTTTGTGTGCCCTTGTGCTTTTAAGCATAGATCATCTGCATTTTTATAGGATTTATTTAGTGCCTTTAAAATCCCACTCCATTAGCAACACCATTCTGGAAAGCTGGATTTAAGAACTGAGGAATTCACAGGAAGTTAGGGAGGAATACTATTTTTTTTTTTTATCCATTTCTGTAGCCAGACCTTGACTCACACACACAACAGAGCACATTCAGAAACATATCCATGTGTTATACTTGTTGCATTTTGCGCATCGTCCTTGCCCTTTGGAATATGGTGTAAAGGAATGCATGCAGTCTGCTACATTATACCTCAGGGTCTACTACACTGAGGACAGTGCAACATTTTATATCTAAGTGTATCCACACGGTGGAAAACATCCCGGACACGTCACCTCCTGCTGCTGAATGCATGCACACACACACTGCTGGATGTCAAATAGTTCTTATTACTGTAGGGACAGGATATTCTGTAATGTGATGAATGGACTCCTTCTAGCAACTTGTGTAGTGCTCATGCATGACCCAGAATGCTCCAAAACCCAACACGGCAGTGCTCGAATCCACCCAGGCGGTCAGTGCATGGCAATGGTGTTCAGACGTCTAGCCAATTCTAAGATAACCTTTGACTTGTTCACTGTGGTGCAATGATTTGTTCTGTAACAATTCCTTCCTCCCCCCCTTTCTAGCCCACACTTCCTCCCTACCCTGTTTCTCCCCATCACCTCTTTACTCATCCGTACTTCCTCTCTCGGCTAACATAGTGTTCTGCACTAGGATTCATTGTTGCACAAAAGTTTTCACATTGTTGTCTCTATTCACAATGGAATGTGTGGAGTTAGCGAGAGATGCTAGTATATACAACCTCATGATCCCCTTGTCATAAAACTCTCAGAAGTCCAAAGAGGCCTTGTTTTATTTTATTTTTCAGTGCTTTTATCCTGACCAAAATTTGATGTATTTTCTCGTGATCTCGGGATAGCAAAACTTATGGCAATATTTTGGACTTTGTAAAGGCCGGCTGTTTACAAAAAGCTGCCTGCCTTAAAGTCACTGATTAGATTCTTTAGTTCAACTCTTAAGACAGCATCAAACAGTTAAAATAGCTGTTTAGTAATGACTCAATCCATTTACTAAATTTCATACCTCAGCGCTGTTCCTATAACAGCAGCTCTGTCAGTAATGCAGCTGCAGATCACAGGTTTATATTAAAGCCCTCATTCTAATACGTTATGGATTCTATAGTAACAGCTCATACAGAGGGACTTGTATGGTGGACATCAAATAAGCCTAATAATAAACAATATGATAAATATAAAATAGTAAGGGCCAGATGGTAGAAGTATTATATCATGATAAATGAGAAGATATTTATTTCCATTTAAGGCCATCAGAAGAGTAGTGTCCCATTTTTACCTAAAGAACCCAAGGGAGACAAAGTAGTCATTAATGAAAATATAATTGCTTCCTAACAGTTGCCTCCATCAATATTCTAAATATACCTACAATCCTTTCAGAAATATATTGTATTGTGATATAATTTATCACAATATTGATATTATATTGTCAAGTTGTGTTTTTTTTTTTTTTTGGTGTTTTCTCACCAAATCACCAAATGGCTGAAATTTTGCTGTTTACAATAACCAGGCAATAATTTAATATCTTTAGACCTCCTTGCAGCCACACCATTTAGTTCGTTATTAAAATAAATTTTTTATATCTTGAGATCACTAACTATTCTTGAGCACAAAAAAAATAATAATGATAATAGCGTCTATAATAACGGGCCTCTCTGAACTTCTGTACTTTTCCCACCTCCCATGTTTTATGTTTTAGTCACTGTCTACTGCCCTGAACAGCAGTTTCAGGTTTTGCTGAATAGAAGCAGGCAACGGTATATTTTATTTTTATTTTATTTAGTATGATTTGCTTTCAGTATAGACCTGAAACTGGAACTGCTGTGTTCATGGCCGTAGAAACAGTGTGTAGCTTAATTTTCATGTAGATAACATTCATGCCATTAGATAGCTTGGACAGAATTTCATATGATAAATGTTAATAATATCTGGATGTAGTTGGCATTGACATTCTACTTTTCTTTGTCTGTCCATGCCTCCTCCGTCCCTCCCTCCCTCCTTCCCCTCCTCCCTCCTTCTTTCATTAGATCCTCCTTCCACCACCACTATGCCCTCCACCACCCCTGTGCTCCTTCTTAATGCCGACATCTCTGTCACAGCGCCTGGCAATTTCGTCGCCCGGGAGAAGTGGAGGGGTTGGGACCGCGGCGACGTGCTTCCGTTGGACCCGTGGTAACACCCACCCCGAGTAGGCGGAGCTCTTTTCCTCTTGCTGCTTCTGGTGCTTGGTGGAGTTTACTACCAGCGGCGGCGACGCACCTTCCGTGGAGACTACTACACCAAGCAGTACGTGGGACCTTCAGACATGCAGAAAGCACCGCCGCCGCCACCACATGAGCTTCACATCTACACCAACGAGGCAGACAGGGGGTCAGGACTGTGGTTCGAGTTTAGTACGGTGCTGCAGTTGCCGTGGTAGGAGAGACTGTTTCTGGCTCTCCTCACCGGCGGCTTTGAGCGGGAGAGATCCCCGAATGGCCGCAGTAGAGCATTACGAGAGGCCAACACCCAGCAAAACCTCCAGAACCATCACAACCACAACCAACAGCAGAGCTACCAACCTATCCACCACCCAACCCCCCAGCCCAACCACCAACCAAACCACCAGAGCTTCCTCAGCACCCCGCACAAGCACAGGAGCTCACTCCAGCCTGAGTCCCGCAGATACCCTGGCCCTCAGGTGATGGGAAACGGCTCCCCCTTCTTGCCGGAGGACTGCTATGACAGTGACTATGTGTCACACACAGATGGCTCCATGATCTCTCGCCGGGAGTGGTACGTCTAAACAGGGTGGTGCTGCAGAAAGAGACTGCTTACAACTCTCCGCAGAAGACGTCAAACTTGTAAAGGAATATGATGGTAGAAATAGAATATGTACTGAAGGAAAAAAAGATAAATAGAAAAGCACCTCTTGCACCTTTTTTTCACGCTTCTACTGTTTTGGTGTGACCTGTCACTTTTTTGGTCAATGTAAAGGATATATGGGTAGCAAAAAGAGAAAAGTACACCCTGAGTTGCCTATTTATTAGGAACATCTGCCTTTTCTCTGCACTTATTGAGCATTTTATCAGGTCCACCTACCATACAGTCAAAAAAGTAAAGCACCCAAAAGTGTTCTTAGTTAATCCTGCACCATGTAATACCATGTATGGGTTTCTTCTAGCACAAAAAGCTTTCAGGAAAGCTAGAATTAAAGAACCCATCCAAAGAACCCTTTATTCTAGCAGGTATAGATACTGACTGAAGCCTGTCTGTAGCTGTGGACAATTTCATACCTTTTCCCAGTCCATCGGTGGAAAGAGACCACCATAGTACCCCCACTGACCAACTATTGTTTGGGTTGTGGACTTTTGTGGATTACGGCAAACTTTGCTAGGGTTTGCATCTGATCAGTGGTGGTCTTATGGCGATCCCTTTTCACTGATTGGTGGGGGCTGATCAGCTCCAGTCAGTAATTTTACACCTATGAAGTGACCTGTATGGAAGGTGAACCTGATAACCTGGCCAATTTCTGTAAATACAGGTAGAGTAAGTCTATAACCTGGCAACTTTTCATATATAAATATGCTCAGTGGTCACTGATTTAAGTTAAGATTTCTCTGT
This sequence comes from Pangasius macronema, assembly GCA_037577455.1. Lineage (NCBI taxonomy): Eukaryota > Metazoa > Chordata > Actinopteri > Siluriformes > Pangasiidae > Pangasius > Pangasius macronema. The sequence continues at coordinate 12,398,834 of CM074959.1, read as the reverse complement.
TAATACCTAAAAATATCCTACTTTAATTACAGTGAGGCAGAACTGTACACAATCCGTAGATCTCAGTTTTTTAAAAAAAAAAAAAAGGACAGGTGAGTGTTTCAGACAGCGCTGACGTGATGAAATAGTGAACTTTCAGTAATATCGTAGTTCTAATAGAAACAGAAATTAGCTCTTGTCAACAGTCCGCCATCTGGCGTGGTTACCATGGCAACGCTTCAACGTCCCTCTCCTCAGGCATTAAATGGAGTTAGCTGTAGGAACAGTGCTAGACAGGGAGGACTTGGCTCGAGAACACACACACACACACACACACACACACACACACACACACACACACACACACACCCCTCTACATACAGAAAGCAAGCAGCTGCAGTGTATTTATGTACCAAAACTTGAGTGTTCAGATGTACACTTTGTTAATCACTTGCCATTTGTTAACACTGCCCAGTAACGTTTATTAGCGATGTGTATCGGTGTGGCCCTCAGTTAAGATTATGGCAGTTCCTATGAAATCTGTTCTTTTAGTGCCTTTCTCCGTGTGTTGAACATGATCTCATCAGTTAGGATGCTTGTTTCTGGAACAACAGTCTTTCCAATCAGTGTCCCCTGTTGTCGTCAGTCAGACCCTTTCTCTTCTTCCATTCATGAGCCACCACCTTGGAAGGAAGGAAGGTTCGGTTCATAAATTTAGGTACATTTTTCATATTTACATGAAGGTGACCATTTAAACATTAAAGAAGCACTCTTTGTAGTTTTGAGCTAGATAGCATTAGCTGCGCTATTTGAAAGTTCCCTCAAATTTGACAGAGAGGTAAAGCATTCTTTCCTTCAATTCATTGTAAATAAATCAGTAAATCCACAGATTTAAAACAAACAGATGTATTTAATGAATGGCTCTACACCATGACACCATTCATGAAATTATGCGTTCTTTTTTTTTCCTCCTCCGAACCAGACCAAAACTGACAAGCTCACGGAGTTCCAAGCTTTCAGTTCTTTCATTAAGTTGAGAGACAAACCTAGAAAGTTATATTTAAGCATGCAGCCAAAACAGCTCAGTTTTGCTAACTTCCTGATATTCGTAGTATTTAAGGACGGTGCAGCACATGTCTCACAATCCATAGTCAGCCCCTGATTGTACACTCCATTTTGTTTTGTTGAACTTTGGTGAACTTTTTCCCTTGACGATGCCAAAAATTAGCATCATATACTGTGTAAAGTTGTTATGTGACTAAATTGTTAGCAGTTATCTCAATTTCATGACATTTAGTTACATAATGTTCAGTGTGACCAAGCCTTAAGTGTCTGAGGTTAAATTCACGACACTTCGATTTACACCAGTTACAAAGCTACAAAAAGCGGATTATTCGTCTCAAAAGACAACAGGAAGAGACATGCCTTACCGACTAATACATCTGGAGGGGGTTCTTCAAGACGGTTGCTCAGGAGGGGGAAGAGGACAGAGTAGTGGATGCTCACTGATGACAACCCATGGCTGTAATTGGCTAAAAAGAATGTTGATCCAGGAACATGTCCTACTTGAGTGCATGTGCAATGTGTGTAAATACACTTAACTGGTGTTAATCCTCCACAGTATATTTAATGGATCAGTTAAGCCAGATCGTCACGCTGTCACAAGTTTCCAAAGTAACTAAGGATTGTATAGTCAAGGTGTAAGCAACACTAAAACCCTAATATGAGTTTTGCTGACTAGGTCAAAGAGAAGAGTAATAATTATTAGTTATATGTATCACGACTGTGTCCAGGTCAGGGAGATGAGAGCAGTGCCTTATTGTGAAGATGTAGTTTATTACAGTGGCATTCTGAAGGCTTGTTATTATAATGATCTGTCTGTGAATGTATGAGTATCTGTCTTTGAGTGTTGAGTAAAATAACCAGTGCAGGTGCGTTAGTGAGCGTCCTGTATGGTCCTGGACTTCTCCAGTTCTTCCATTTGCCTTTGCCACTTTAGAAGACCCTTGTCTATTTGTGCCATTAATTGTATAGTTGTTTTTTCCTGAATAGTCAGACAATAGCATATTTTGCTCACCGAAACATGACATTTGTGACACTTGAGTTGCAATGCAGAAAAAGAAAAAAAAAATCTGAAAAATTGGAAGTTTTGTTGAAAGGTGATATCTAATAATAATAATTAGTAAGTTTGTAGTTGAAGGGATAAAGGTTGTGCAAATAAATAAGTTGTTTATTCTGTATATATGTTTTTTCTCCTGTATAAAGACTGAGATGTGATGATGGAGCACACCAGAAGCACGCCTACCACTTCACTGTTTATGAAAAGTGTTCAGGCTTACTGAGATTTCTCAAGCAGTTATGCTCCTCTCCACCAGTTTTTTTTTTCTTTTTTCTACAGAGGAGATACTGTTAAAAAGAACTGTCATTGTTCAAATATGGAAGAGCTGTATGGAATGAGCATTATTTTGTAAAAACGTTTGGGAAAGGTTTTGTTTTGAAATAAAGCACCTTTTTTCTTTGATGTCTTGATCTTTTATTAATTGATTTTCACAGTGCGATGTGTGGGGTTGATTGGGAGATTCCCATCTCCCACCAAATCTCAGCCTTAGTCATTTTTAAAGCAAAAATTACTTTTGTTTCCCCAAAAGACCATACAAACACCACAGCAATGCTACAATATTCTACTAAATACTACTTAAGATAATTTTATTCATTATAGTTCAGTTCTTTGCAGTTTTTATAACCCCAGGTAATCTAAAACACTGATGAATTCTGTTATTACACAAAGCCATTCATACTAGACTACTCAAACAATTAAAATAAGCATAAAATTAAATTTTCGATTTAATTATTTACGTAATGGCTGATTGGTGTATATGGCAATGTAAATCTCCTGTATCTCTCAGTCTTACTTCTTGGGATGACTAATTTATCAGAGTTTCTAATCCTAATTTGTCATGGTCATATACAGTCAGGTCCATAAGTATTTGGATATAAGTATATTTAAAAGTATTAAAACGGAGACATGTGGTGGTGTTACCTAAACTTTACTTCGTTAGTTCTACACTAACTTCACATCTATATTGCATTAACCGTTTAGGAATTACAGCCATTTTTACAGAGTCCCTCCATTTTCACAGACCCGGAAGTAATTGGACAAACTAACAATCATAAATATTAGGATTATTTTAACACTTGGATGCAAATCCTTTGCATTCAGTGACTGCCTGAAGTCTGGAACCTATGGACATCAAATGCTGAGTTTCCTCCCTTGAGAGGCTTTGCCAGGGCTTTACTGCAGCCACCTTCAGTTGCTGCTTGTTTGTGGGTCTTTATGCCTGAGGGTTTGTCTTCAGTAAGTGAAGTGCATGCTCAATTGGGTTGATCTCATCAGACATTTAAGAACATTTAATTTCTTTGCCTTAAGAGGCTCTTGGGTTGCTTTTGCTTTACTTTTTGGGTCATTATCCATCTGTACTGTGAAGCACCGTCTTATCAGTTTTGAAAGTACAGCTCTATACACTTCAGAATTCATCCTGCTAATTCTATCAGCAGTCATTAAACACTGGTGACCCAGTTCCATCGGCATACCGTAACACTGCCTCCACCATGTTTGACAGATGATGTGGTATGCTTTGGACCATGAGCCCCTCTTTCCTTTTCCATTCCTTTCTGTTCTTGAGTGCTACCAGTGGTTTGCATCTTGAGGTAAACCGTCTGTATTTACATTCATGAAGGAATCTCTTGATTGTAAACTTTGACAGTGATATGCCTACCTCCTCCAGAGTGTTCTTGACTTGCCTAGATGTTGTTGGAATCAACACCAGACCTTTAATCACCTTAATGTGTCATGAAATAATGAGGAAACAGGCCACACCTGGCCATGAAACTGCTTCAGTCTATTGTCCAGTTACTTTTGAGACTGAAAATGGAGGGAATCTGTAAAAAAAATGGCTGTAATTCCTAAACAGTTAATGCAATATTTAAAGTCAAAACATCCCACTGGATCACATTTTTGATGCACACTTTCTTACCAGGAAAAAAAAACAAAACGATTTGTGCACCTTCTATGTATCTGTATTTGTGTCTATTTAGAACACATCATCTGTTCATTCTGAATAATGTATTGATATTTGGTAACTAATATAGAGGCATTGTTTTGTAATCTTCTTACCACTACATTAAAAAAAAAAAAAAAACAAGGACCGACATTGGCGACCTGTATTGACAAGGTTCCCCAAGCAGTTGCTGGGATTACTTGCTAGCTAGCTTCCAGCTTGCTCTCTGATATCAGCTTTTTTTACACGAGCTCCTTTTACCTACCACAGTGTTTACTTTGCTTGATATCCACACCGTCACTTAAGCTCACTCTTACAACCTCTGTCAGAAGCTCCTGTGTTTTCTTTCTGCCAAGGCACAAAGTTTCAGCCCGAGGCTAAACTAAGAGAGCACTTAAGCCCAGGGATATGGAGGCCCTGCTTGGATCCATGTGGGTACTGCTATTCTCTCGTTCCGTTTCACTTGAGATGTGAGAAGGGTTGAGGGAGAGACGATCAGCCAGAGGAACAGGCGCAGTGGTGAGTCTAAACCAATGTTTGAGCAGCTGAAACTTTTGAAAGCTGCATTACCAGGTTTCTTGAGCTTCATAGTGCCTTGTGCCTCTTTTGTTCCCTGCCTTCTGTCTTCTCCCTTCCCACCCCCTGCCTGAATGGTTTGGTTGTGAGCGGGGAAATTAGCTCACTAGAATGCCCATCAAAGCCCCAATCACTCCCTCCCGTACCCAGACCATCCTAACTGTCCCCATGGCAACACACTCCTCTATAGCTACTGATAGAGGGCTACTTCCCTAAAGCCATACCTGCACTTTCCTTCTCTTTCACTCTCTGTCAGAGACAAACAAGCGGGGCAATGAAAGAAGGGAGTTGCAGAGAATGGGGTAATTCAGTAGGGAAGGCAAAGGAAAGAAGGAATGAGAAGTCATGAAAGCAGGAGGCTGAGAATAGGATGAGAGAGAGAGAGAAGGGTTAAAAGGAAACAATGACTATAGTGCTTTGTGGAGATCGAACACGGCATAATGAGTTCCTTATTTAATAGACGTTCAGTGTTACAGTAGGATAATCTTTCATTATGAGTATTTAAAACATTTTACAGACTATCGTTCTGCATTTTATAGCTCCACCATGCTCATATAATCTATTCCCTATAAACTGCAGCCTGCTGAAATTAATAGAGCACACACTGAAATTTACACAATACTGACTCCATTTAATTATATTAACAAGCTTGATATATAAGAATGTTGGAAACAAAGAAAGAAATTAGCACATAATTAGGGGGAGAAATTGAATGAGTGGGTATAAAAGAAAAAAAGGGATAAAGGGTGAGGGATGAAAAATATTAAAGTAAAAAAAACAACAAATGGATAGATGAATGTATGAAGGAAAGGAAGAGAGAAAAGTTAGGCTGATGAGTGGAATTAAAATGGGCAGAAGGATAAAATCATAGTAGAATGAAAGGAACAGAAGCAAAGGAAATGTGGAGGAATTAAATAAGAAAAATGAGGAATGAAAGAAAGAAAAGATGAAACGACAAGAATGAAGGATAGAAAAGAAAAATCATTAAAGAACAGTAAAATGGCAAAGGGATAAAATGGAAAAAATGGATGAATAACAGGAAAAAAGAGAAAAAATATATATATTCAGTAACATCCACTAACATGGGAGGGAGAATCAGAGAAAGTCAGTGTCAGTAGGATTCATGATCCTCCTCATCCTTTCCTCCACACTGAACCTCTCTACACAGTCCTGGGTTCGAATCTGAATTTGGGTAACTGTCTGTGCGGAGTTACTGGGTATGTTCTCCCCATGTCTGCGTGGGTTTCCTCCTGATTCTCCTGTTTCGTCCCACCTACCAAGAGCATGCCAGTAAGTGGACTGGCTATGATCAATTTCCCCTAGGTCTGTATGAGTGTGAATGTGTGTGTGTGCATGGTGCTCTGTGATGGACTGGCGTACCATTCAGGGTGTATTTCCTGCCTTATGCCTAGTGTTCCCGGAATACACTCAGGATCCACCGCAACTCTGACCAGGATAAAGTGCTTACTGAATGTGAGTTAACCCTCAGGGGAAAATTTGTTTTCCATTGAGTTTAACGGTAAGAATACATATATATATATATATATATATATATATATATATATATATACACTCCTGAACAAAATCTTAAGGCCGGGGGAAACATTCCAAGTATTCGCATTTCACACTGGTGGATCATAACCTGGTTGTAAGAATTGCTTCAAAATGTCAAAAGAAGAAAAAGGAGCAAGAGACAAAAAAAAGAGAGATTGGCAATTTATTAAAAACTGCATTTAAACTCAAACAGGCTGTTCATCAGCTGATCAAAACTTTAAGACCATAGCCAAAAAATACCCACAACAGAACTAAAAGTGTTAAAAAAAGGACTCAGTAGTGAGCAGCCCCACCGTTCTTGGAGATAACTTCAAACACTCGTTTCGGCATGCTTGATGCAACTGTTTCCAGGAGGCTGATGGGAACGTTGCTCCATGTGGTGAAGATGGCTTCACGAAGGGCATCCACAGTCTGGACCTGATGTCCGTTTTTGTAAACNGAGGCTGGTGGGAACGTTGCTCCATGTGGTGAAGATGGCTTCACGAAGGGCATCCACAGTCTGGACCTGATGTCCGTTTTTGTACTTATTATTACATTATACTTATTAAATGAAATCCCTGCACCTTTACTCTTGCTAACGCATCCTGGGTTCCTCCTGGATAGTACTGCTCTACTGAGGTTCTATATAACGGTTCTAGTGAGGTTGAGGTTCTGGTAAAGGTTCCCCAAGATGTGCTTTTTCCTTGTATGTTTTTTTTTTTTTTTTGCCATGAGAGGAAAAAAAAACATCCATCTACCTCCAGTTTCAGCTGCCTAATTATGACAGAACTCAATAGAGTTTACAGTCGGCTTTGTTTTTGGATGAAAGAACGATAGATTTAGTATCAGGACGGTCAGAAATAAAGCCTTTACTCCAGCAGTCGTGCTGAATGATACAGATGGCGAAGTTTGTTTGATGTGTTTGGTATGTTGAGGAGTTGAAAGGGGATTTCACCTGCTGAGCAACGAGCCACGAGCTCCGCTTATCATTTTCCCGTCATTGAAAAACCCCACGCATGACCTGAATGACAGCTGATGGAGTTTGATGTGTTCTTCCACAGGGCTTTAATAGTCAGCATCAGGAATCTCCACGTTCACAGTAGTAAGAGTGACAAGTCGCTCACATCGCTTGTAGTTTGTCTTTTGTGGGCGTGTGCCATCCTCCCAGTGATTTTGGTTCCGATGAGAAAGGGTAATAACCGAAAAGTACAGCTTACAGCACATAATTTACTACATTATATGATTTATTTACTGAATTCTGCTGTTTTATTAAAGTGGAAAAAGTGTGTAAGTTTGAGTTACGGGGTACATGTTACATGCCAGGCTTCATATTAGCTCTTAGCATATTAGAAGCAGAAGCTAACTGTGCTAGTAACAAACTTGCACCAGAGACACCAACAATTTCCGGTACCTTCCATCCAAGTGTTATTTTTCTCCATAATGTCTCTATATACATTTAATAAGAGGTTGTATATGACTAGAGAAAATTAAATATCGGTCATTCTTCCATCACTGCACTATTTGCAGGTAGGAACTTCTTCTTTTTCTTTGGGCTTTTCCCTTCAGGGGTCTCCACAGCGAATCATCGCTCTCCACCTATCCCTATCTTCTGC